>PVJS01013718.1:0-41609 GCA_004027185.1 Glis glis | reverse complement strand
AGGAGGAGGAGGAGGAGGAGGAGGAGGAGGAGGAGGAGGAGAGGAACCTAGAGATGCATCCTGAGGCCCTAGTTCCCTAATCACCAGTTTTCCTTTTCTTCTTCTTTTCTTCATATATATATAAACAATATCTATGTTTTTAGTGTTTCTTATATATATATGAGAAAATATATATCTATATAAAACCCATATATATATATATATATATATATATATATATATATATATATATATATGTATGGGTTTTAGTTGTACTTAGCTAGAGAAATAGGAAAAATCCATGTATATTTTATCTTCCCCAAAGTAGAATTCATTTGTTTTTACCTTTATTTTTTCATCTTCTAAGTTCTATGTGGGAATTCTTGGATGACTATTTTTTTTACTCTTTTGGAGATTGATAAAAAGATGGGTGAGACAATAAATATTAACAATTAGCAGTTCCCAATAAATTTAGTGGAAATCATCTTCCACAGCATGAAAACTCCCATGACAAAAATACATATACTGAAGAGTCTTACTGAATATTTAGACTGAAGATTACATACGGAAGGTTGGCTTTGTTGGTTCATTGCATTTAGGCACACTGTAAAATCTAGACACATAGAGTTTGTGGAGTGAAGGGTTAATATGATACCAAAATGCCTTTATGGTTTAACAAATCAATATTCTATTAAAGTGCATACGTGGGGACTCATTATACTATTCTCTCTGTTTGTGTGATTGAAAATTTCCATAATAACAAGTAAGAAAAACATTCTGTCAGAAAATGAACAGAGATGTTGCTTTGATTAATAGTCCTGTATTTCCAAAACTGAAGAAGCTTGATGTCTAGAAGAAATTTCAGTAAACTCATTGACACAACATCAGGCAGCAGTCTAACTTTGGTTTGTTTGTTTTTTGTTATAAGTTTTCTGCCTCCCATATTTAATGTATTTAAAATCTATTTTTGCTTTAGGTTTATTGTGTTTGCTACTGAAAAATGGAATCGAAAACATAAACTGTCCTATTTAGAATAAATGATATAAAGCTGTTCACATCATAGATTTAACTGAGGATGCATGAAAAGTACTATTTTCACCTATTTTTGCCACCAAATTAATTTCTGTTCATTACATATAATATTGGTACTTTTTCCAGATCATTGACTTAAAAGTATATATAGCAGCTATTATCCCAAATTTTCCTTTATATTACCCTTGCTTTATGTACTTTTGCTCATGCATTACTTTTTGCAGTTCTGGTAAGTTGTAGGTTCTTTTGTTTTGCTTTTTGGTCTTGCATGATTTTCTTATTGTAGTTACAAAAAATATGTTTGAGCAATTGACTGAATTTTAAAAAGCATTTGGGTTTGAATTTAGACACTTTGGAGACAATGTAAGCATATAATTCTATAGTTAAAGGCCCAGAGATTTGACTGAATTAGTAATAACATGATAAACTAAAAAATTAGAACTACATCTATAAAAAATTAGTATTTCATTTTCACTGAAGATTTTCTGAAAACTTGATAAACATACTTTCTTTAAAATGAAATGTCTTCATGGCAAGACAGATTCTCACAACACTAACATTATATGTCATTTCTGTGTAAAGATATCCTGTCCTTGAATATGTATTTTATCTAGAATAATGACTATTCAAAATATGAATAATAATAAACTATGCTGAAATGAATAAGATTCATCATTTATTTTCCATATTAGTCATATTTCCATAGTCACAGGAGCCATCTGATGATGTATCTTTTGAAACATAATACCTTTCATACCATTTAGAGATATTGAAAAACATACTAGTTTAAAATTTTTTGTTATGAAATGTTTAGCCAATTCAATCTACATTGAATGCTGGTGAAAAAGTATGCTGTAGCAAATCACAAATATTTTTATCTATTTCTCAAGTTTTATTAAAAATTTTCTTTCCAAAGTTAAGTTACTTTTAAGTACTTGACCTAAGATATTATTTTATACAAATATGTTTGAGTTATAGCAGTTCTAGACCATTGAATGCTCACTGTCTAGACTTAAAGCTTTTCTATGTATCAGCTCATTTTTTTTTTCGGTCTCACTAAGTTGCGGAGGGCCTCATTAAGTAGCTGAGGCTGGCCGTGAACCTGTGATCCTCCTGTCTCAGCCTCCCAAGTACTGGGATTACAAACATGTGCCACCATGCCTGACTCATATCAGCTCATTTAATCCTCCTAATCTGTATCTCAAAAATGAGAAAATATTTTTAATCAAAGCTTGAATAAATGAATGATTAAATAAACCCTGCTGACTTAGTCACAACTACCCTCAAATCCTCTGTAAGATCTCATCTGCAAGGTCTGTTGATAGCTTAACAGAACAATGAATAGAAAGTATGGATAGAAATTATGTGGAGTAGGGGCAGAGGAAATAACAATATATGTATTTTATAAATCATACCAGATTTTACCTACCATCAGACTCCTGATTGTTGAATCCACCTCATAAAGATTCTCAAGATTGATTATTTATTTGTTTGTTTGTTTATTTGTTTGTTTGTTTATTGGTGCTGGGGAGTGCATACAGGGGGCATTCTACTTTGAAGCTACACCTCCAGCCCCATTTTATTACTATTTTGAAGCAGGGCCTCACTAAGTAGCTGAGACTGGCCAAAAACTTGAGCTCCTCCTGTCTCAGCCTCCCAAGTAATAGGATTACAAGCCTGCGTCACCACGCCTGGCTCAAGATTTATTTTAATATAGATATTTAAACTTGTGGTTTGTATATGATCAGTTTTATTTTATAAAAAGAATAGTTTTATTTACATAATATGACAAGATGACAACTACTTTTTTTTTTTTTTGCGGTACTGGGGATTGAACCCAGGGGCGTTCTACCTCCGCGCTACACCCCCGGCCCTATTTTTTATACTTTATTTTGAAACCGGTCTCACGAAGTTGCAGAAGGCCTCACTAAGGAGAGAGAGAAAGTGAGATAGGGAGAGAGAGACAGAGAGAAAGCTGAGGCTGGCCGCGAACCCGGATCCTCCAGTCTCCGCCTCCCAAAGTACTGGGATTACAAGCGTGCGCCACCACGCCCGGCAACAACTACTTTTCAAAATAGCAAATGCCCGGGCATGGTGGTGCACGCTTGTAATCCCAGTACTTGGGAGGCTGAGACAGGAAGATTGCAGGTTTGAGGCCAGCCTCAGCTACTTAGTGAGGCCTCCACAACTTAGTGAGACACTGTTTCAAAATAAAGAATAAAAAAAATAGGTCCGGGGGTATAGCTCGGAGTAGAATGCCCCTGGGTTCAATCCCCAGGAACACACACACACAAAAAAAAGCAAGTGATTTAGACATATGAGTACCGATATAGAATCTTTCAGTGTACAATTCAAGAGTAAATATCTATTATAAAGTATAACTAAATCAGAGAAATTAAAGAATTTTAATTATTATGTAATATGCTGCAATGTTTCAGGTAGAAAGTTCTAATGAAAGTGTAGTTAAGGAGTTTTATTTCCTTCCACTTAAACATGACTATTATCAAAATGACTATTATACAAACATGGTGGTGCACACTGAATTGTCCTTCTGGCAACCTTTGCACTTCTGTGTTGGCGGGTTCTGTTGTTGTGGGGTTGTGGGAGCTCTTTGTTTCTTTACTATTTTTCCTTCCCATGATTTAAGGCTTCTTAAGTTTATACCTTCGTTGCTTTTGGTAGCTCCCTCTCTCACTCTGTAGGTATCCTATGTCTAATCTCTCTCCCTTTATAGTATCTTATTCTGGAGGTAGATATTTGCTACTAGGTGAGCCTTAGAGGTGAATAGCCTTTACTGTATGGTTATTCTCACTTGCTCGGTATAATGTCCATTTGCAGGCCCAATTCCTGGTCTCCTTCAGCGATTGGGACCCTTGACTGGTGCCTCTCACTACCTGTGCAGGCAACCAGTGCCACTATTGCCCCTCTCACTGCAAGTGTGCGTCTCCGCGGTCTCCACTTGGGCTGTCCCTATGTCTCTCTCTGTCTACACCTATGGCAGATGTCACCAGCAGGGTCCCTGGGCTTGTGTCTTTTTTTGCCTACAGAAGCAGGGGATGTCGCTTTGACCCAATTCTGTGCAAACATGGAACTCCACGTTTTCCACAGAGAGGGCTGGTTTGGTCCAATTTTTCCCCAGGTACCACAGCTATATGTCCTGTGGCGATCCCCAGGGACTCTAGAAGGACGCTGCAACCAGCGGGCTGCAAGTCTGTCCCACGCAAATGTCACCAGGGACTGTCTGCTTATCCACGTGTCTACCGCATCCCACAGCAGACCCCACTCCCACCTCCGCCAGGGCAATCCACACAGTCTCAGACCCCGTGAGTCCCTGTTTCCCCCTGGGGCGGCTTGTTGACTTACTGTCTTTTTGAGCACTGTTCTTAATCTCTGGGGGGAGGGGTGGGCTCAGCCATTGTCACAGGTTCTGGTCAGACCTCCAGGCACTGGGGACTCTTCGAGCATGGAGCAAACTGCTGCTCGCTTTCGTCACTGATGCTCTGCAGTTGCTGGTTTTACAACAGCTCCCTGGCTTCTTTGTTGGTGGCCTGCAGAAGCTGCAATCAATCTTTAGGATATAAAACAAAAAAAAATCACATATTTGGCAATATGATATACTATTCCAAATTTTAAAAAGTATTAACACCCTAATCAATATAAGTGTGTTTACATTCCAGTACATTTACTACACTGATCAGAACATATTTAGAGCTTTACATGCCCCCTCAGAAGCATATTATTTACTTCAAGAAGATAAAATAAAATGAAAAAAAAATTTCTGTGCTTCAGGGTCCTAAGTATAAAAGGGATTATAAAAGGGAGGAGAAGAGACCAAGAGATCTAGTGTGAGCAGGGATGCTTCTCAGGGGAGGCTGTCTCCGAAGTGGTTTTGGAAAAGGAGAGCACATGGCCACTGAGAGAGATGGAGTTGTAGGTTTCAGAATCACGGAGGGGGCAAAATAACAAACACTTCTTGACAGAGAGTAGATATATATGAACCTGTAGAGGTAGAACTCTGGATACTTGGGTGTTTAGATTCAATTTTGCAAAAGTAAAATAAAGCTAAAGCCACCTATTGAATATGTAAAACAGTGTGTAAAAAAGCACAAGCACAGATAATACAAAAGGTAAAATATAGAGAGTAAAACATATTTAAATGCATAAGTTCATGTTTGCTAACATGAAATAAAAGTGATAAATATTTATAGAAGCTGCCTCTTATTTTATAAAATCTCTCCACAGGAGAAGAAAACATGAATTTAATTATGGAAAACAATCATTGAAAATCGTATGAGAAAATGGCTGCTTGTATCTGGAGGGCTTGGAAAAAGTTATACTAAACTCTTTCTAAGCCAAAGAAAAATGAATGTAGAATATTCCTTCATGAGAACTCAAATGTCCAGTGGGAAATTACCAGAAGGAAGCTTTTCATTCCTACTCCCAGGTCGCAAAGAGCAAGAAGCAAGAAGTCTAGTTAGATACCCCCTACATGATTAAATTTTGGCTATGAATTAAACATGAAAACCATACAAAATAAACATATTATTGTAAAGATAAACAAGACATTTTAAAAAAGAGAATGCTGAAGAATATGTTTATTTCTCTGTGATGTTAGAAACATTGAGTAGAAAAACTTACATTTCAATCTCCCAGTTATTTTTAGACAAAGAAAAATGAGGAAAGTACATTCTTTTTAAGAATTATTTTATTAGCGCATTGCAATTATAGATCATAGTGAGGTTCAATGTGATAAAAAATACATGCACATAGTTCTTTGTGTATTTCCTTCCACATCCCACCTGCCCTCCTCCTCCCCACATGAATTAGTGAGATTGGCAGTAATACCATCACATGTTGCCATGAAATTACTTGAACTGTCTCCCTCACTCCTCCCTTTTTCCCTTCCTAACTCCCTCTGCTCACTCCCTCAAATAATCTACAAGCCTCTCTCTTCATTATTTAAAGGTCCTTATGTTTTCTATTTTCTTTCTAGGTTCCATATATAAGATAACACATACCAATCTTGACTTTCTGAGACTGATTAATCTCACTTAGCATATTTTCCAGTTCCATAATTTTCCTACAGATGACATAATCTTGTTCTTCTTTAATGCTCAGTAGAATCCCACTGTAAGTATATACCACAGTTTCTTTAAAATTCATCTGTTTGACCCCCAGTTTGGTCCATAATTTGGCTATTGTGAATTGTTCTGCTATAAACATGGGTACACATGTATGAGGATAGTATTCTTACTTTAATTCTGTAGGAAAGATACAGAGGAGTAATATAGCTAGGTCATGTGGTGTTTTTGTTTGTTTTGTTTTGTTTTTGTTTTTGAATTGGAGATTGAATCCAGGGAGATTCTACCTCTAAGCCACAGCCCCAGATCATTTTGTGTTTTATTTTAAACAGGGTCTCTCTAAGTTGCTGAGGCTGGCCTTGAACCTGCAATCTTCATTTCTCAGCCTCCCAAGTATCACCACAGCTGGCTCATTTCCTATTTTTTTTGAGGAACCTCCAAACTGATCTCCTTAGTGCTTGTACTAGCTTATAATTCCACCAAACAGTATATGACTTCCTACTTTCCAACATCCTTGCCGGCATTTATTATTGTTTGTATTCTTGATGATTGCCACTCCAACAGTAGTTAGGTAGAATCCCAGTGTAGTTATGATTTGCATTTCCCTGATCACTAGTGATGTTGAACATTTTTCCTGCATTAATTGGCCATTTTTTATTTCTTTTTTCTAAGTGTCTATTCAATTCTATTGCCCATTTTTGATTGGGTCATTTATGTGTGTGTGTGTGTGTGTGTGTGTGTGTGTGTGTGTGTATGTGTGCATGCACTTGAGTCCTCTATATTTTCTAGATATTAGACCTCTATCAGGGTGTAGCTGGCAAAGATTACCTCCCATCTGTAGGCTCTCTTTTCAGACCCTTGATGGTTTCCTCTGATGTTCAGAAGCTTTTCAATTTGATGCCATCCTATTCTCAGTCTTACTACCTTAGCTTTGGGGATCTTGTTGAGAAAGTTTCTACCAGTGCCTATATGTTGGAGAGTTACTCCTATGTTTTCTTCTAGTAATTGCATAGTTTCTGGTCTAATTTATAGGTTTTTGATCCATTTTGAGTTGACTCTTGTGCAAGGTGAGAGATAGGGATTTAATTTCATCCTTCTACACATGGATATGTTTACCCAGAACCATTTATTGAAGAGCCTTTCTTTTTCTCCAGCAGATGTTTCTAGCTCCTTTGTCAAAAATCAACATACTGTAAGTGTGTGAATTGGTTACTTTATCTTCCATTCCATTCCTTTGGCCTATGTGCCTGTTTTTGTTACTACAGCTCTGTAGTAGAATTCAAAATCTGGTATTATGATGCATCCAGCAAGGTTCTTATTGCTCACAATTGCTTTGGCTATTCTGGGTCTATCTGAGTCTTTATATCAAATAGTGTTTGTTTTATGTAAGTAGATGCACTGATATTTGGGGCATAAATACTTGCTATAATTATACATTCTTGTTGGCTCTTTAGATCATTCCCTTTATCAATAAGGAGTGATCCTCTTGTCTCTTCTGATAAGATTTGGCTTAAAATCTGCTTTGTCAAATATAAAAGTAACTATTCTAATTGTATTGTATTGTATTGTGTCGTATTGTGTTATGTTGTATTGAAAGTAACTATGCTTTTGGTTTTCATTTGCATGGAATAGCTTTTTCTATCCTTTCACCCTTAGCCTGTGTATATCTTTGCCTGTAAGGTGGGATTCTTGTTTAGTGCTATAGTTATTGCTCTTTACTTTTCCCTTTTATGTGAGATACTGGAATCCAGGGTGACATTACAAGTTCATGAGGCAGAATATTTACAGCTGAGTTGCACTCCCAACTGAGCTAAGAGACATTGCACCTGCTACACTAACCAGCACATAGGAATTATAAGGGAAACTACTCTACAGAAAGAGCTAAAATCCAATGAACCCTGATAACATGAGGAACAACACCAACAAACCAACAATAAAAAAAACCACAGATCCATAACAATGGAATTTAACTGAAGTAGAGGAGTAGAGAATACCAGAGGGAGAACTCAGAAGTTTGATAATTAGATTTATCAATAACCTAAAATAAGATCTAATGAAGAAACTCAGAATAAACAGGAAGTGAAATAACACATCAATAAAAAAATTAAAGCCAGGTGTGGTGGTGCATGCCTGTAATAACAGTACTTGGGAGGCTGAGACAGGAGGACCACAGGTTCACGGACAGCCTCAGAAGTTTAGGCTCTCAGCTGTCAGCAACTTAGCAAGACCTTGTTTCCAAATAAAAAATAAAATAGGGCATGGAGTGTAGCTCAGAGGTAGAATGCCCCTGGGTTCAATACCCAGCACCCCAAAAAGGAAAAAAAGGAAAAAATTGAAACCCTGAAAAAACAAACAGAAATCCTGAAAGAAATGAAAGATAAATAAATCAATTAAAAATTCAATTAAAAATTCACCAATGGACTAGAGCACATGAAAAACAGAGTCTCAGCCTTAAAAGGCAGTGCATTTAGACTTTTACACACAGTCAATAATGTAAAAAAGAAAATAAGAGGCCCTGATCAGAACATTATAGAAATGTATGATAATGTCAAAAGATCAAATTTTAGGGTAATTAGAATTGAGGAAGGCCTGGAGATACAAACCAAACGGGGGGGGGGAGGGCTCTTCAATGAAATAGTATCAGAGAATTTTCAAACTTGGAAAATGAGATGGACATTCATATATTCATATACAGGAGACATTCTAAACTCCAACTACACAAAATCAAAGAATCCTTTGCATATCACATCATAATTAAAATGACCAAAATAGAGGCTAAGAAAAGAATCTTAAATTTAGCAAGATTTTTAAGTTAGGTGACACTTAAAGGCAAAGTAATATGAATTACTCCATATTTCTCAACCCAAATTCTAAAATCCAGGAGGGTTTGGAATATTTTCCAAGTCCTGACAGAAAACATCCTACAACCAACACTGTTATATCCAACAAAGCTATCTTTAAAATTCAAAGGAGAAATAAAAATCTTCCATCATAAGTAAAATCTAAAAGAATTCATGACTACTATGTTGGTACTACAGGAATCACTTAAAGAAATAACATACAAATAAGAAATAAAAAAATAAATCTCAAACCCAGAGAAGGAATGAACTCCTAGAAGAGCAACTAAGTAAAAGAAAATTTAAGTTGAATCTAACAGAATGCAAAACTCAAAATGTCAGGAAGCAACAAACACCTCTCTATGATAACACTAAATGTAAATGGCCTCAACTCCCCAATTAAAAGACATAGACTGGCAAAGTGGATTAAAAAATCAAAATCCAACTATATGTTGTCTGCAAGGAAAGTATGTTCTTAAAAGTAAAATTTAGAACTACAGCTTTCACGGGTGTTTTTGAAAACTTGAATGAAAATGAAAGTCTTTGAGAATAAAATTGTTTTGTTTGCTTTGTTTTATTTCCCTTTATTTAAAAGTTGTATGTGTATTTATATTTAATTTTGGAGAGCAGTTAATAATTAACTATATCCTTTTAATTATACCTTTGACATTTTCATGTCAAGTTGAAGCAAAATTTTGACAGATAAAGTCTTCCTTAAAATAATGATATCAAGGAACTCAGAATTAGGAGACAGAAGGATAGAGAAAATGGATAAGTAAAGAGACAGACCAAGGAAATCACAAAATTTGTTATGAGTAAATATTCAGGAAATTTTCATTTTGTATAAAACAAATGTTAAAATGCCATAATTATATTTATAAATGCATGCTAAATGTATTACATCTCAAATGTAAATTACAGTGCTATCAACAAGGGCAAAATTGTATAATATACCTGAGTCCTATATCAGACATGAAAATAATCACCATGTATCATCAAGCAGTTCTGTTCTAGGCAGGCACACCTTGAAAATGTAGAGTAGCCAACTGAAACCATATTAAAAGTTAATGCTTTCCAGGATACAAGACTTGCACTTTCTTGAGGAAGACTTATGGAGTTGAGTAAGTATTGTATTGTTCTTGATTGGTTAAAAAGAAACATTTAGCTATGCACAAAATGTTCCAGTAAAAATCTATGCAGTTGGAGCTCCATCAATCTTTTAAGAACTTTGTTGCAAATTGTATTATAGAATGATGAGGGTGGGAGATGGTGTGGAGAGAGAGAGAGAGAGAGAGAGAGAGAGAATATGAATGAGAATGTAGGAAAAGTGGATAATTGGGTCATGTAAGTTTAATATCTCTATTTTCAGGAAAACCTTTATGTGTGGTTGTCTGTTGACTTTCAGGGATGGGTATCACTAATATATCCAGCAGTGTGATACCAAGGCTAGAGAAGATGTCATTAAAACATTTAATTTCTCCTCCTATTTACAGACAAGTCTCTTAACAAAAGAAGCTAGTTCTATAGCCCTTTTCTAGAAGTTTTGAAAGGAAATATTCCTTGAATATTCTTTGCCATTTCAAATGAAATCTAAACAGATTTAGGTATCTATTCCCTCCATGAAAAGTTAGCAGGGTAAAAAGTTGAAATGAGGTCAGAGATTTGGAGAAGTGTATATTTTATCTGTGCAACACCTGGAAGTTAAGTGCTGAATGCTTTTAGCATGATTAAATGGTAAGTGCAGTGAGAGTTCAGTATAAGTAGTTTGGGTTCACCTACTTCTTATGCAAAAGTAACCTGATCAACTTAATTATATAAGACAGTGTATTATGTAAAGTAAGGATTTCATAAATATTTTTAAATAAATGGAAGTAATAAAATAAACAGTATCAGAGATAAGATTTAGGAGTCTACCATCTTTATATGCTTGACCCTATTTGTTTATGAAATCATCACTTTGTTTATTAAAGCATGTCTATGTGTGGTTAGCTCCTGAATTGTCTTTTTTAATAAAATGAAATGATTTTTTAAAATCAATTATGCGTATAAAAGCTAACATGAATCCAAAGATGCTAAAAGCAGATATCTGTCATAATTATTAATCCCATGACAAGTGGATATGTAATATCATTTTGTGACACAGGCTATGGACCTGAGGCCTGCATTCCAATCCTGGATCTGCACTTTTAAGCTATGAGTCAATGAACAAATAACACTCTCTGATCATTGACTTGCCCAGATATAATATGGACACTAACTAATTTATAGATGCAATGTGGGTATAAAATATAGTGTTCTTAATAATAGTCATCAATAATTTGTGTTATTAATCTATAATTTGCATTTCATGGTTGAGGTACTTGGATCCCTGATATACATGCATGATCTTACCAATTCTTTCCTCCATTCATTTATGAAATTCTTAATTGAGTAACTGACAGGTAGTGGACCTCTAAGTAATGCTAGCAGTTACTATGTGGTGCATGAGAAGTGGATGTCTGCTTATGAAGGGAGTTTGATTACAAAATGGATAAGTTAGAAATACTTTGGGGGAAAAACAAGCATAATATGTAAGTAGAAAGCAGGTATGAAGTAAGTTAGCTGAAGGCAATATGCATACACTACTCTCATCGTTTAAATGTATATTGACAATTAACCTACTTAAATATGATCATCAATGTGCATATTGAATCTACTTACCTGCCATGTAATTATCTGTAGCATATGGGATAGGTCATGTAGAGAAAGACAATTAAAGGCCTAAGAAATCGATCATATAGAAAGGGTTCAGTAGAGACTTTTGTTTTGCTTTTGGTAACAGAGAAACTGGAATATGGTATAACTTTATTAAATAAAAATTGTGTCTAATTGGTTACTGTTGGTATAGACTAAAGAAGTTTTATTCAGGAGAACTGAATAAAAATTCTTTCTGAAATTGACAATGAGTGTTATAAGAGAAACTATAACCTCTTTGAGGGTAGAGAATCTTCTTATTAGTCTTTGCATCCTTTAGCTGGTGTACACTAAATATTTAAAATATAGCTATGGAGGGGGAAAGGAAAAGAGTGAGATATGGTGGAGAGATTCCTTCTTGATGCTAGACTAGATAATAGAGATGATGTTGTCAACCCTGACTAAACTAGTAATTGAAAATATGGCTACTCATGGAAATTGCCTGAAATGCTTCTTAAAATACAAGCTGCCTGTGATAATCAGTCTAGGTTGTCCACTTGACCTGATCATGACACACCCAAGATTATGTGATTTTGGGTGTGTAACAGCAGATTAAACAGAAAGCTCTGCCCTGAATGTAGGCAGCAGGATTCTGATAGGTGCGGACTTAGATAAAAGAGGGAGAAGCCGCGGAGAGTGCATGCGACTCTTTCCAAGGAAAACGCATCTGCTCTCGCCTGAGACCATCGGCCGCCGGCTTCGTCTTTCTCTGAAGAGCTTCTTGATCTTCTCCGCCTCCAGCTCTTGGAACTGAAACTTCACCATCGTTTCTCCAAAGAGCTTCCTGATCTTCACGTCTTGGACTGGGACTGAATTAGTGGTTGCTCCGATCCTAAGACTCCAACTCTTAGACCGTTCGACCAGCTACTGGTTCCTCTGACTCTCCACGTGCAGTCAGAACCTGGGACTACATTGCTTCAAAATGTAAGCCCATCTGATAAATCCCTTTTTTCAAATATACTCATTCTGTGTATTCTGTTAATCTAGAGAACCCTGTCCAATACACTGCCAAAATAAAAGCCACAGAATTGGGAATCTGAACGGTTTTTTAAAAAGAAATATTTCCAGGTATTTCTAATACTTTATAGGATCGGCAGCTGTTACAGCATGTAATGAAATCACTGGATCAGAGCTCAAAATGCCATTTGTAGAACAGGCCCTCACCTCAGATTTTTGGTAATGGGATAGGAATACAAAGGGTGGAACTTTGACATAGGCAGGGACCAGGACATTTCTATAGCATATTACCATTAAAGTGGAATTCAAGTCACTTGAAATTCTTATCAAGAAACAATGTACAGTAAAATGTATAGATTGGCCTCATCCTTTTGTTCACAATGAAAGAAGAAAGCTTTGAGAAGCAGCAATGAGGCTTTCCTCCCCATTTCCCAGAGATTCACAATGAGCACTTTATTTGAAACCTGACTTAGTTTACAACCTCAGAGGTACCTGTACTTTCCCAGGGAACAATCAACCCCATTTAAAAATTTCCAGCCTTTTCCACATCTTGGGGAGCAAGATGTTTCTTTAGAGCAATGAGACATTCCTCCTGTATCATCAAATAAAAATATGCATCAGGCTCATGCTAATTTGTTAACACAGAGTATGTATTAGCAATTTCAATCTGGTGTATTAAAATATAATGTATGTAGATCTTAAATAAGGCTAGACAGTTGGATTGAAATCCGGATGCTCTCCCAGAAATGGAAAGAAGGGAGAAAAAGCAGAATTGCCAGGATTTCTTTTCCTTTAGTCAACATGTGATCAACAGACGTCTGCAGAGAGTTCATCGGGGGGCAGCGCACACTTGAACCAGCAGGTAGGCCACTGTCTCAACCATTTTTTCTCTCCAGTAGACAAGAGATTTGGAGTAGTGAGGATGCAGCTTTCTTAGATAGAATTATTATCCATTTCTGAATACATACAGAGCAGAATTACTTCTCTGAATCTCAGGTTTTAAAGAAACACAACCCCTGGGTCTTGAGATAAAATACCTGTAGCTGTCCTCTCAACAATCCACAGAGCCAAATTGTTTAATAACTTTCAACTATCAGAATCCTGAAACTCCATTTATGGAGAAGGTTCAGGAATGTCTCCAAGGGGACAGAGAGAATTTAAAAAAAAAAAAGATAATTATTGTGTTGGTATAGTTGGTGACCAGTGAGAAGAACTTTGGATGATAGAAATGGAGCTGGCAATACAAGTCATTTCAAAAATAAAATAAGTAGATTCTACTTGGAAAGTACTACAGAGAAAATAGTGAAAATGCTTAGATGAAAAAAGAGGTAATTCTTAATTATCTGGGTTCATGGAGAATAAATGATAACAATTTCTCTTCACTTACATCTCTTCATTGTAAACTGAAAACTCAGGGTAACTATATGAGCAAGAGGGATAGAAAAATAATTGGATGTTAGTGTGATTAGTTGTCTTAACTATTAAAAAATAATGCTCCGATATTTTATTATATTTACCCACACCAATCTGAGAAATATCTAGGCACATACCAAGGGAATCTGTCCTTGTTTCACTCCCAATAAGCATTTTGGCCTTCAATTTGAGTAGAGAATAGGAAGTAATAATAGCCACAACAATAATGATACAGAGCAGGAAGGGCCCCGATTTCCCCACGAAGCTTCCCTGACAAAAGCAAACTGCTTTCAAAGAATTGTTTCCACCAATGACCAGGTTAAGGAGCTGCTGACTCCTCCCCCAAGCTTTACAGCAATCCCCGCATGCGCAATAGGCCTGAACTTGACCAATATGTGACCTTCCTGGGTAGTGGTAGCTGTGCAGAGGAACCCCGAGTACCTGTCCAGATCACTGTGTCAAGTGCAAATCTTGTGCCCAGAACAAAGAACTGACAAAGCATGTGCAGAAATCCTGGGATCCTGTGTGACAGCTGACTACGCACCTGTGGGAGCCAGCCTTTTGGTCTAGATAAACTTTATTCCTGCAGGTCTTGGAGAGCAGTCCATGAACACTACTATACACGCTGTCTCCTTATGCTAAAGCACAAGTCCCCCCAGAAAAAGCCTTGTCTGAATAGCATCGCTTGCTTCTTCATGATTTCTATCTTGAATTGAGCTAATAACACTTGGATGAACTGATGACACTAAGAGTTGGTAATACCAAAAAGAGCTGAACTTTGCCTTTCATGATTTCTATCATGATAGCTGGGCGTGGTGGCGCACGCTTGTAATCCCAGTACTTTGGGAGGCGGAGACCGGAGGATCTGGGTTCGCGACCAGCCCCAGCTCTCTTGCGCTCTCTCTCTCCCTGTCTCTCTCTCTCTCTCTCTCTCTCTCTCTCTCTCTCTCTCTCTCCTTAGTGATGTCCTCTGCAACTTTGTGAGACCCGGTTTCAAAATAAAGTACAAAAAATAGGGCCAGGGGCGTAGCGCGGAGGTAGAATGCCCCTGCGTTCAATCCCCAGTACCGCAAATAAATAAATAAATAAATAAATAAATAAATAAATAAATAAATGATTTCTATCATGAGTTGAGCAAAAGAACTCCGCATTGATCGGTAGCAGTGGCATTTTTTAAATCCAAAGTGTCCAAGACACTTTGCAAAGCATCTTTCCTATATTATCCCATGTGTTCTCCCTGGTACTATCATTGTCTTATTTTCTCATAGACAAGGAGCTTGGCTCCAAGAGGTATAGTAACTAGCTCCAAGTTCACAGTGAGTTGTGTTGTACTGTCAGGTTTGGAACCCAAGCTTATCTCACGACACTGCCAGTCTAAGGCCAGTCACTTAAGAGTCACTTAAGTGCCAGTCTAAGGCCTTTCAGTATACATGTGCTAACAAAACTTACACTACATTAGGAGTGGAGAATAAGTGCTTCGGCTATCAGATATTAGACCAGGATCAAAATATATATATGGGTGGGCTGGTATGACCAGCAGGAGCTAGAACTCACCAAGAATCAGAAAATGTCCCATTCTACATCCATGCTCCAAACTCCAGCTGTGCAACCAAGAAAAGGAGACAGGTGTCATAGTAACAAGGGCTTAGTCTGCGTATTTGAGTGTGTGTGTGCGTGTGTGTGTGTGTGTGTGTGTGTGTGTGTGTGTGTGTGCTGGGGTGAGGACACCCTATTTAACAGCATTATCCAAAGACAGACTGTTTGCCTTTGAAGACTATGAATCCCTGTTTCTGAATAGGGATGAATGACATAGCATAGGCTGAATGACAGTCAGAAAGAGAGTGTGGCTAGGATTTAAGCACCAAAGAGATGTATGGACCAAATGTTTAAGTATCTTTCCAACCCCAATGATATCCTACTGTCATGATGAGCTCAGCGTTCAAATAAAAAGCAATTCAATGTGGTTAGGAGAAGGAGAAAGACGGGAGATGTATGTTTTCTAGTCTCTCTGGCCTGTAGTAAATGGATGGAAAATCCATCAAAACAGAAAAATTATATTTGGACTGACAAGCCTCACCCAGCGCACACCCCAGGCAATGTTCTCATGTCACTGAAGAGCAAACTGGCCCACCCGGAAGAGAGCCTCAGTGATCCTGATGCCTCGAAGCTTGAAGCCTCCCTGCAGAAGTGAGCAGTCAAAGGGAGCTTGTCACTGCCTATTAGTTGAAAACAAAGGCAAAGTGAAGAAGAAAAAGAGGAGGGTGGAGGAGATCCACCAGCTGAGCTCTGTAGCTGGAGAGTGAAGCTGAGTTACCATCACCGGGCAGCGGTCTCTCCTGGCTGGGGTTTGAAGGCAGTCTGTAAGGTAAAGCAGGCAAAAGGAAGGACCTTTCTTTCCTCCGAAGGGATTTCTGGCTAAAGGAACAGCGTCAGCTGCCTTCTGGGGCCCCTCCCCTCAACATATGTGGACTCTGACTAGAGGCAGCCAACCTGGGCTTCTCTCCAGTCTGGGGCATATGGTGAGGTCACAGTGGCTGGAGGGGCTGAGACAGAGGACTATTGATTTCTGGAGTCAGAGAGAATAAACCCATCAAACTCAGGTGCCCAGAAATGAGGAAAACAGAACAGCTCCTTGCCTTTCTTGCTGCATTTCCACCGTCCCCCACTGCCTTGCTCCATGTCTTGTCAGCACACCTAGACAGAACTCAGGGTGGGATAGAAAAGGACAGAAAAAAATCCGACTGAAATACTTTCAAGTGGTACCATGAATTTTGCAGAGAGCAAGAATTGTTTAGCACAGAACGGTAGTTTATGATTATCGAGGCACCGAAGAATAGCGCTGTCAAGGATTTACTGAGCAGTGGGGCTTTTGTGACAGCAACTGCGCAGCAATGTTCTCCCAGCAGCCTGACGTCACTCTGCACTGGTTAGGGTGCCACCGATGGGGTTGAGTGTGGCCGGAGCTGACAGGAAAGGGATTATGCAGGTATGCGAGAGCGGGAATACATAATTTACAGACGATTCCCCACAGAGTCAGGCATGATAGCTCAGATGAATATCGCAGCTCCGGTGGTACAGAATTCAGGATATAAAATACATTTTCTGCCAGGAAGTACTATGTTGCAACTCTGACCCAATTCGCCACCCACCTAAGTCCATTAGGAAACAAATGGAACTGTCTAAATAAAGAGAGGCGACTAATTGAGGTTAGGATTTCCAGAACACAGAGAGATGAGACTCTAATTAAAGAAGCCTCCTAACCCCACGCATGGAGCAAAGATGCTGGAACAGAGAGGGCAACACGGGTCCCCCTGCTTTGTAGGACAGCAGCACCATCTGACAAGGCAAACATCTGTCCAAATGCCAGACATATGCACAGCCCACTTTAAAACAACATAGAAACATTTCATTTAGAGGTATGTGAGCCTTGAGGGAGATCCAGAGAGACTGGGATGAAAGGGAAGTGGTGGTAGGGCTTTGGGACCCTCCCTGAATGTCAAAGAAAAATAAATCTTGGATTTTTGTATTCCCGAAGTAAATAATAATAATAATAATAATAATAATAATTTTAGAAAACCAACAGACATGAAAATGTCCACCTGAAATACATGTCAGGAAGCTTGGCCTCACGATTATTGTCCCCCATGTGTGCAGAAAAGCAATATCAGCTGCTTTTTAGATGTTTACCCTGCAACCCAATATATTAGTTCAAAATCCTAGCAGAATCTACCTTTCCTCTTTTGTTTCAGTGGCTAACCAGCCACATAAGGTAATTGTTCTCAGCTATTAAATTAGAAATTAAGGAACAAAAGCCAAAATAACATAGTTAATGAAAACCCACCAATGTTTTAAGTCATCGATGGCCCAGAAGAACCTCTGGTTTATTAGGAAATGTCACCTGCCAGCAGCTAGCATTTGGTCCAAGTCTTATATCATTGTCCAGGCCAAACTATGACAAAGCGGAGAAATTGCTTAAGCAAAAACAAGGACAATAAAAACAAAGGTTTTCTAAATTACTGTTGCCTGTGTCATTAAATTTCATATTGTGCATGGAATATAAATACATCACTTTGTTCTGCATGACAAGCAGAAGTGAGCATTCATACATTACTCAGCCACTTAATTAAGTGCCTGGGATATTTGCAGTTAGCAGAAACTAATAAGGGAATCACATTTAAATTCAAATCACTCCTCAGGGTAGCTGTCTGCAACATAAGCAAAGCTTACTGGGTAGATGTTCCACTAAATGCTCAGCTAAAAACTTAGATTCACTGTATTTGTGAAGAAAGAATATTTCTACTTGTGATTAAAGGTGAGAGTAAAATAAACAATTCTGTCCAGGATTTTTGAGTGACATTTTATTTCCCCTCTTCTAAATACCCATTTTGTCTATTACTTTGTCCGCTAGAACAAGGGTATGATTTAGGGCTTTGCTAGTGTAGAGCAGGAGGTTCCATAAAAAACAAATGACTAGGCTGACCCTTTCCGTGGCAGCCTTTCAACAGACCTGACAGCAGCAGTCCCTGTACCACAGACAGTAAACAGCAAAATTACAAAGTCCCCATTCAGAAAAAAAGCAAGCAGGGAACAAAGTGATGGAGGGTCCCAGGAGTGGGGAGGAGAGAGGAAGGATTCGTATATCTATAACAAGAAGCCAAGAGCCCAGTATTCCAAACTCTGAGGAATGGCCACTGCCCAAGAGTGAGTTTATTTTTAGCCATTCATCTTTATAAATCTTAACGATTCTGGCCTAAAACAGTCCCATATGTTTTCAAATCTGCCCTTGATTCCAAACAGCCTCCACACTGAGCTTCTTCAAAATTTCAAAGCCATCTGGTCGCCAAGGGTAAGAGTGACCTCTCAGTATCCCTTCTCATACAAAGTGAGGTTTTTAGCTTCAGGGAACAGGGCTTCAAGGCCCCTAATCAGTTAGTAAGGTTGGAGGGAAGAGTACACAAAAGACTTTAAGGCTGGAAGAGGAACAGGCTCTAATCCAAGGCACTTACAGAAAACTATGTCATTTCACCTGCCACCTTGCATCATTTTTGCTACAGAAAACATAAATTCCTGAATTCCAGATTGCATTCCCAAACAGAAATAAATCAAAGTAAACCTGAATATTTTAACATTGCATTTAGAAACAGCACAATATTTTTGGTTAGAAGAGAATTTGGCATCTTCTGTAAGTCATCAAACCTTTGAAGCATAAATTCTGATCATCACAATAGGTACTGTCACAGAGCATCACCGCAGATATTGTCAAAGTACCATCTGGCATTAGTTATACAGCAGTAGATGGGAAAGGTACAGGTCTAGCACCTAATTCTTAAAATTACAGGTTTCAATATTTATACCAGCATCAAAAATAATCACAGGACAGCTCCTATGTAGAGTACATGTGCAGAAACAAATTTTGAAGATTTATATAGGAGACCATTACCCTGGATATATTGGTGAGAAGATAAGGAGGTTTGCATTTTAATTATATACCTGTTCCTACAATTTTATTTTTTGCCATTTGGATGCATTCATTTTATTAGGGTAAATACTAATTAGCCTAAATAAGTTTTTTAATAGATTTTCAGATATTTGCCCAACCATGTCTCTCAAATTCCTGAGTGTGTGAGAGTACCTTTTAATCTTCATATGCATCCACTAAAATCCATCCTACAATCCTGATTGTAAGATATAATCTTCTAATCCTACCCAGATCTGCCTCATTCCTGATGGAATTGTGGAGGATAACCTCTTATCTAGGAAACTTATTTGAGTCTTAGGTAAAATTACTTTAGATACTTGAATATTTAGGGTAGATATTTAGAAGTTGAAGAGTCCATTGTGGTCAACTAGTTACAATAGCAAATAGTGCCCCCAAATCTAAGAAGATTACTGCAATAAAAGCTTACTTGTTTCTAATGCCACAGGTCAATGTGATGTGACTTAGAAGCTCTGTTATATATAATGAAGGTCCAGATCCTGTCCATTGTGCAACTCAGACATTATCATCAGGCCAAGACTCCTCCCCATGCAGCTAGCAGATGAGTAAAGAGAAAGCATGGAGGATAGTGGAGAGATTTTGTGAGCTGAGCGTGGAATTGGCGTTTGTCACTTCTAACCACATTTCATAGCCATCTCTAATTCACATGAGTTTGCCTATCTGAAAGGGAAAAATTATTTAAGTATTTGCGAAGGAAGAAGATTTGGTGAATACCACAGTGAACTGGAGCATTCTAACTTCTTCGTTCTTTTCATGTATTTGTACCTCTGGCCTTGTGACTTTGCAGGACTTCCCAGGGTATTGAGCAATGTCTATTTCTCCCACCTCATTGATATTGGCTTTGGCCATTTAATTTGCTTTGGTCAATGGAAAGTTAATAGAAATCACAAAGGCAGAAATTTTAAATGTGTAAAGGGAGTTGGGGTTGCCCTTGAACTCTCCCCTATGTTTGAGAAGACTATGTCCCAAGCAAGATGAGAGACATTTAAAGTAGACCAAAAACTTGAGCATATGAAAGTCTGGAGCCAAATCCAGTCAAACCACAGCTTGAAACAGAGCCACCCAGTTTAGCACAGTCTAGATCAGCCAAACCACAGATGATCCATAACCCATTAGGTGAGAATAAGTGTGTTGTGGTAATTGCTACATTGGGAAAGAGAGACAGGGGACAGTTTGTTATCATGATTATTCCAGCAGGAACTAGCTGATACAGACACATAGCAATCTCTGCTTTAGTTGGTGTCTATGAGCAATTATAATTTTTAAAGTGTTTTACTGAAGATCATTTATAAAGAATATTTTTCCAGCAATGCAACACTGTGACGTAATACAAGACATTGCTGTGCTTGAATAAATATTGAAAGAATTGCAAAATCGATTGAAATTTGGTACAATCGAGTGAGTTAACACTAACATGGTAACCAAAATAATACATTGTTGTTTCACCATGTTTTTCAAGTACTCTCCTGAATAATTATTTACTGTTCTTAAATGCTGTGGAATCTTCATTATAAAATTAAAAACATTTGTGAGAGGTTAATAATTCTCTGAAAATCATTTGAAAAAGAGTGAGAAATGTAGTACCTGCTCAATTACTATAGCTATAGATGGTCATCCAAAGCGATTTCTTTGTGTTTGTGAATTACCTAGGTGTTTTAGTTACCATTCTCACCACTGTGACTCCAATACCTTGACATGCACAATTTAGAGGAAGAAAGATTTATTCGCTCACTGTTCTGGAGGTTTCAGAGGTCATGGCCCCAAGTTGAGGACTTCAGGGTATGGAAGCGGGAAGCAGAGAGAGAGAGAGAGGGTGAGAGAGAGAAGCATTGCAGCCACCAGCCAGGAAAAAACACTGTCCCCGGCCACGTCCCCAGGGACACATCTCCATCCATGTCCAGCCTCTGAACATGACTGCCTTGTCTAACACATGAGGCATTGGGGGACATTCTAAATCCAACCAAAACACTAGGTTTCGACCATCTTTTCCCCACTTTAGAACATTTATGTCACAGCTGGTTAGAACAACAAAGTATGATCAGAAACATATTTGTCTTTATAGTGGTAATGAACTTCATAATATTAGACATTTAAGATGTACTAATTAAATCTTCAAATACTCATTCATTGTTTATTCTTATCTCCATTTATGGGTGTAAATTAAACTTCTGTTTTTCCCTAATTTTTCCAATATTAAATCCTACTACTATGTGATAGAGTTGAAGGGTTCCACTTAAAACTACTCTAGAGTTCACATTTCCTATTTCCTCCACTACACCAGTCTATTTCTATAACTAGTGCAAATTCAGTAACTTTAGTTAATAAAACTGAGTTTCAAATCATTGGCTATGTTAAGGTTGGGAATGAGCAGGAAAAATATATCACCTATTCGTACAGATACATGTGAGTTAGTTTTATTTTCTTAATTTTATGATAAAATTTTATAACAGTGTTTAACCCACATAAGAGAAAATAATTCACAAACACAAAGAATCTAATGAAAGAAAGAAGAGATTCAATTGTAGAGTAAGAATTAATGAATTTCGATTCTGAATTGAACACAACTTGTTATAAACAAATATAAAAATATATCCAAAGACTTCCCCCAAACTGTCTCTAAAACATTGCATGGAAAAAAATGAACTTAACATATGAGACAATTTTGAAGAGAATAGCTTCCAATTTTAGAACTCTTAAGCTTAACAAGTAAACCGTTCATGTTTAGCCAGTATAACACAGCCTAAATGGTAAGAGATGTTCTGAAGTTTCCTCCAAAAGTGCCACTCTCTCTCTTAACCTCTGACCCATTTTCTGAATAATCAGATAAGTCAAAATAAAACATCTCCGCCTGAGTTTTGTTTTGACTTCTGCCTAATTGAATTTTCAAGTCAACTTCCCAAGGGGTTGAGGAATAGGAGCAGAGTAAGTGACTTGCAGTGGAAACCACACCCGCTCCGTGAGCTCACTAGATCCATGACACCTGCCCCACCTCTTGAGTCAGCTTGTGGTGGGCGGCGGCTGCTGCAAAAGGAAAAGAGGGTGACAAATACAATTTCCATGAACCAAAATAGGTTCTGGCACATTTTGCTCATAAGACTTTTTTTTTTTTTCCTATCTAACTCTCCTGAGGGAAATTTGGAATAAAATATGTTTACCACCCTAAGTTTCTCTTCTTTTCTTTTTTTTAACAACATTTCTCTTAATATTAAAAAATCTTTTATGAATTTTAGTTTCTATTGCCACATAACTTTGAAAAATTTCTGGTTTCCCCATCCATTTCTAATTACAGCCAGTACATAAGATTACCTTTTCCCCAACTATGAGCTTTCTACTTTTTAGTAAAGAACCATCAACCAGGTGACAAATCAGCTTTAAACAGGTCTTAAATCAGCCCTGAAATTGAAGTAAGCTCTTTCCTGCCAAAAGTACACAGACATCTGTTATCTCTTTCTTAATTCCACATGTTGAAATTGCAACAGCACAGCAATTTCTTAGCATCATCTCTCACTCAATCATTACTATATGGATAAAAATATTAAAATTAAATGATATCAGATATGCTGATCCCTAAAATGTTCATCTTTTTGGGATTTTTTTCACATCTTTAAGATAAAGTCAAATACATGCACTTATAGTACCTCTCAAAGTTCACCTTGGCTATTACGCCTCTCAGTTTCTGTTTAATATTAACTACTATCCATTCCCATTTTTGTTAAATTGAATATATAATAAGTAAACAACTAAATCTGTGGGGGAGGAGTACTGGGGATTGAACCCAGGGGCATTCTACCTTCAAGCTGCACTCCCAGCCCTTTATTATTTTTGGTTTTTGAATCAGGGTCTTACTAGATTGCTGAAAGTCTTAGCTACACTCCCAGCCCTTTATTATTTTTGGTTTTTGAATCAGGGTCTTACTAGATTGCTGAACATCTTACTACATTGCCAAAGCTGTCCTTGAACCTGCTATTGACCCTCATACAGCCTCCCACGTAGTGGGATTACAGGCATGCACCACCACGCTGGGCCAACAACTAAATCTTTATTTAACAAATGTAAATTTCATTTGTTATAAAATGTAATTGTCTTAAAACAAAATATCAAGCTAGAGATTCAGCTTAGTTGTAGAGTACTTGTCCAACAGTGTAAAAAAAGATAATATATGTCATTAAAAGATAATCAGGTTTTACTTATCTCTTTGTCACTGAATATATTAGCTGAAATTCCCTAGATGTATTAATTCATGCACTTGTATACAAAATTTAAAAGCTTCATATCACTGAATTTAATAACTATTTTAGATTTTGTATAATAATTACATGATATTAGTAAAAAACATTGTTTTATTATTTTTTTGTTCTGTGTTATTATATAGTTGATCAACAGCCATTGTTGAAAATTTATAAAATAGAAAAACAAATGGAAAAGCTATAATAATCTGCCATCAGCCATCTGAAGATAATCATATCTTTCAAAAGAGTAAATTAATATGTGTAAAATGTTTCTGAAGAACTGGGATTTTTCTTGATATTCTGTTTGGTAACCTTTCAAATTGTGTTCCCTTTTCTTTGTTTCTTACTGATAGTCTATTAAATCCCCAGACATAGCACCTAATATTTAGTATGCCCATCTTCATAGATCCCTCCCTCTGACCCATCATCCTTGGTTTTTATAAAGAGCCCATGGTTTTGTAAGGAACAGAATATGTTAGTATTTCAGAATTAATTTTATAGAACAATCTGCTTCCCAGCTGAGAAATTTCTTTTGAATATTGTATTAATGTAAAAAATTATTTAATTGCCAGCATATCTTATTATTTCATCAAGTTGTGATTTTTATGCCTTTATCTGAAGAGGATGTGAGCAATCTCCCCCTCTTCTTACCCATAGATATGGAGTTCTTAGATCTGAGGAAATGCTCTGGATATTAATCCAATATCTTTTATATGAGAAATATGAAATCAGCAGGATTATTTATCCCCTCTTATCTATCTGTTATTCCTATGAGGATGCTTGAAGTATATTTTATTTTTAAATGCAAAATAAAAATCCAGTATTGGTATAAATGTATGTTTATTCAGTAGATTTTGACTTACGTTCAGTAAATCTTTTAAATTCAAATACTCAATTCTAAGTTTAGAGAGTATACTCCATTCATTATCTAATTATTCATATTATACTCTTAATGATTTATTTAATTAGCACTTCTTCATAAGTTCTGCTTTTTTACTCTGGAATCTTTTTTAAAAAATATACTTGTAGCATGTTTGTTGGCTTTCTCCTTTGTGGCAAATGGTTCCTTTTGAGTTAGAAGAACCTTTCTTCCAGCTTTTCATCTTCACAGATTTAATTTTTCAGTATTATCATGACTTATTCACAGATTCTATTGTTTTAATTAAAAATATTCATCCTGTTTCCTACACTGTGTACTTTGCCTTATCTCATGCTGTTACCTTAGCTTTTAACTCCATAAGAACACTTTTTTTGGAGGTATGAGGATAAAATCCAGGGGCATTCTACCTCCAAGCTACATGCCCAGCTCTTTTTTATATTTTATTTTGAGACGATCTAACTAAGTTGCTGAGGCTGGCCTCGAATCTGCAATCCCCCTGTCTCAGCCTCCCAAGTAGTGGAATTACCAATGTGGCTCACAATTTTACTTTTAAAATTTCCTAAATGTTTATTTTGTTTCTTGAATAAGCTTGTTTTGTAGGGGAAAAAATGCTGTGAGTTTTTTCAGACTTGTTCCCATTCTAGTGGAAAACTGGGAATGTGTAAATTTAAAAATGCATGCTCACATGTCCACAGACTCAAGGGCCCCGCACTAGGAGTTGCATCATTAAGGATGACGCAGTCTCCACCAGCGTGCTGTCACCCACCTTCCCTTAGCATGAGCTTTTCCAGCACTTGACTAATGCTTTGAGATGACATCAACTCTTGTTTCAAATAGAGATAAAGATAGACAGACAGCCTGTTACATTATAAGCATTTAATAACATGACTGATTATGATGATACAGCAGAAATCATGATTTTAGAACACTATGCAACCCTTGACCTCATATAGAACCTTATAAATGCTATATGATATTGCTAGTGTTTACTTTACTTGAAGAGAAAAGCAACAAATTTCAAATATCCAGTAAAAGAAAATAATTGAGCTCATTCGATAGCTGCTACAAAACACAAAATAATATAAATTTATATCCCAGAATAGTGAATCTGAACTTTCAGGAGATAAGAATCATTTGAGCTATTTACAGGAAAAAAATATACAGCCAGTATATATTTATGGATTAATTTATAAAAGTGATTTCAAAATGTGTTCCTAGATCATAAGCCCTCTTTTATTTAACTGGAATAAAAAAATTAAAAGTTGGCAGCAAAACTCGAAACAAATATTTCCGAATGGAGATTTAATTAATTACAAAAGCAATGTTTGGATAACCACTGCCAAAATAAATAAATACTATAAAGAACACGGGCCTTCCATGCAATTTGCATTGTGTTAACAGTTCTCATTTTTATCATCGATAACTCTATGCTAAAGAGCCCATTGTAGACATAGCATTAGCATTATTCTGTTTGCCACAGATGTTATAAACTGTATTTTCTCAGGTGGTTGGGAGGAAGGAGATGGATCAAGGGGAAGAAGGAGTAAAAGGTAAGTCTTCTGACCCCTCTTCCTACTTTATTTAAAGCAAATGACCATATCAGGATTCCAACTACAAGTATATTTGTTTGCAAACACCATCTATCCTTAAAACTTGGAGAAAATCACATATTTTCTCAGAATTATGAGTTTTTATGAAAGTTATAATGTAAAAACAGACATTTCTGTCAAGATATTTCTGCTGTTGGCCTCTTGTATTATTGCCTAAATAACCTAAACTATTGCCTAAATAAAATGTGTGTGCATGTATGTTAACACCAAACTGATACTCATTGTGATGTGAGACTACAATGCACCAATAAAAACATAAAAAGGAAGTGCTAAAAAAAGAAAAGAAATGAATCCTAACTCTATTTATGCATTTATTTTACTTATGATGTTGAGTCTCAAACCTGTCATCTTAATGGCTTTTCCCTTGTGTTCTTTAAGTGTCTGGTGTCATTTTATTTGTGAAACTTCACATTGAGTATTCAAATCTTATGAGATTCAAACATGTTTCTCTTATGAGATTCCCACCACACTCTGGTCTGTTCCTCCTATATACTTTTTTATATGCCTCCCTATAATGCTTCATTTATTGACTTTAGTGTAATATTATATAGTTCATATTAATCCCCCTTAATTTGCCTTTGACTTTCATAAATAGGGAGTAGTTAAGAAATATTTTTAAACTACGCTTGCAGGAGATAGATTTATTGGTAAAAGCTGAATAAGACACCATGATGCTGTAAGGAGAGAGTTTTTAACTCTAGACCTTGTTGCTTGAACAATACGTTAAGTTGGGAAGCAAGATATAACCATAGCATAATGTATGTCTGAATGAATGAGAAACTAGAGCCACACAATGTCCAGAAGATATTTTCTGCCATTATAAATCAGGTGGTAACACTAAAGAAGGTGCTTCTGTGTCTGCAAAACTTATCATGGAATGCCTCTTATGAAACCTAAGGTGGGTATTCGTGTGAACAAGAAATAAACTTTCATTGGGTTAAAAACAAACAAGCAAACATACTCAGGAAAGTCTCTTGAAATGCTTCTGCTTCCGATGGCAGCCACAAGCACTGCGTACTTCTAGAAGCATCTTTGACAAGGAAGCATTAGTTATTTGCAGACAAGGACAGATAGTCCTCCCGGCTCCCAGCATGTCTTGCAGTGTGTGGACTTATTACAGCATTGGTAAACCTAAAACTAGATTAATAGCTTTGATGAAACCTTGGTTAATGAGACAAAAAGACATAAAGACTCTACTTAAAGGTGTTGGGGTCTCTCTGACAGACAGTTTAACATTAATAGTCAAGGAGGATAGAATGCTAAGAAACATCTCATATCAGGGGCTGGAAAAGAAGAAACCAGGTCCCAAAACATTAATGCTTCAGCTACACTTGACCAAGGAAGGATCTTAGCAATATCTCAATAATGAAAGCCTTGTATTCAACACTGGGATCAACATACATTTCATATGTGTTCACCTATTTCCATTTAATCATTATTTTATTTATAAATGTCATGCTTAACAGAACACTTTCAAGTACTTTTAGTCTAACTTTGATTCTGCTTCCTAGATGTTAACATTGCACACTTTGAGGAAATTCCTATTCTAAGTGAAATTAATGACAGCTACACGTCCTGCCTCACCAACCCAACACAGATCTTTTTCCCCATGTATCTTTCTGATTGTATCCTGGGCCTAGCAACACAAGGGCTATTCTTGCTGAATGATGTCGAGTTTAATAAAGTATGTAGAATGGCCACTGGGAATTGATCCAAGACCTAGATCTAGAATACTAGATACAAAAATAAATTGAGTATTATTAGATTACTAAATGACCTATTTTTTTTCTATCTTTACTTCTCAATAGGATCTAGTGAAATCACTGTACGCAACCCTAACAAAGTAGAGAAGAAACCAGGGAGCCGCAAATATCTGCCCATTTCTCACTGTTATTTCTACTTTTTCCCCTAAGTTCCATTGATTTGCTTATTCAGGATTATGTGATTTACCGTTCCAAAATATCTGATCATATCAAATATGAATTAATTTTTCCCCCATTTGCGTCCTTTCTACATCTCTGACAGTAAAACCATTCCCCTTTTATCCCTTCCTCCACAACGAACCATTCCACCATTCCACTAGTCATTCTTGACTCCTTTTCTCCTTATCATCTTAACTTCATAAACCCATTCCTGAGTATGGCCTTTTTTCACATCTGACAGATATCGAGACAATGAAGACATAGGAACGCAGTCTTACCAAAACCACATACAATGATCACTGATCTTCATTCTGTTCAATAGGCAATGATTATAAACAATCTGAAAATCATGAGGTAGAATAAATTAACGTCCTCCTATAAATGATATATATGCATATTCTACTGTCTACACCTTTCAAATTTCATGGTGCAACATTTAGCTAAACTATAAACTTCTGTATCTATCTCATGCATCACTAACAAAATGGGATCAACAAATAGTAACAAGAATTTCTACTAACCAACAACTAATAAAAATGTCACCAGAGGACTATTTCTATTTTATAAACACAAAATTATCAGTCTAAAAAACGTAGAGTGGCAAGTTAGGTAAGAGTGCAATTGTCTATGTTTTGGTCAGAGTATAATCTTTTTTCAAGCAAAAAAGATGTTGCTTGATAATATCCTCCTGATTTTATGTGACAAGTTTATTTCTATGCTACGTATTTTTATTCATGCACCAAACCAAAGTTGGTGTTATTGTCATTCATGTAAAGTGTAAGGGATATACTTTTAAATTCAATAGCAATGCCGGGCGTGGTGGCGCACGCTTGTAATCCCAGTACTTGGGAGGCTGAGACTGGAGGATCCGGGTTTGCGGCCAGCCTCAGCTACTTAGTGAGGCCCTCCGCAACTTAGTGAGGCCCTGTTTCAAAAAAAAAGAATAAAAAATAGGGCTGGGGATGTAGCCTGGAGGTAAAATGTTCCTGGGTTCTATCCCCAGTACTGCAAAATAAATAAATAAATAAATAAATTCAATAGCAACGATGGAATCTATATTACATAATCTTTTAAAAAATCGATCATTGACAAATTAGCAGGCATATCCTGGCAATCTAGTACTACTGTGACAGGACTGTTATATTTTCTAGGGGAAGACTATGTAGAAAACATTAATAGTATACTGAAGCTCATTTAGCATGAGGATTTTAACAAGTGTAGCATTGTAAGAAAAAATAAAATAAAAGCAAATAAAAGTAAAACACCAGAAAGTACACAGAAACCCTCTACTGTGTTACTATGACACCAATTACAGAAATTCAAGTGAGTTTAAATCCCGCCTCTAGCAATGTTATATATAATATGTGTAAAATGTATTCCCAAGCCTTGAATTGAAAATTTGCTTCTCTTCAGCACTTCTTATGGGTTGAGAAAACAAAAGTCTGCAGGAAAAAAATAGTATGACTTGAAAAATACACATTATAGACTTTTGGTACTTCCATTCCTACATTTTGTACTCTGAGATTCCTTTGTAACCTGTGTCGCCAAAGAGAATAGTATTTTCACAAAGCAATACTGGTAGTTAAGGCTATATTACTCAAAAAAGGGGCTAATTAGAATTAGGAAGGAGCTATTCCTACATGCAGTTCACTCAGCTCTGTGACTGTATTTGCACCCAGTTGAGCCATCAACCATTAGCTTCTGTTCCCTAGAGAGACAGCACAGGGACCACTCTGTTTCTGAGCAGAGGCTTTCCAGAAAACTGGCAGAGGTCTCTCAGGGATTTTTAAATAGGGATTAAGCAAGGAAGTACAGGTAGATGCAGATCTGGACAAGGAAAAACATGAGAAAAATATGTGCTCTTAGCATAGCACTGGATCTTAATAGGAATTCAAAATATTCAATTAATTAATAAAAACTACTTCTACATCTTACATACTTTATTATCAGAGTCACTGGTTTAGGAGCGTTCTCATCTATCTTATCTTTAACAATCCACAAGAAGGCACTTTAAATGAGGAACATGGGCAAACCCACAACCATACACATGCAAATCTGCAAGTTCTACTCCAGGTATCAGCATTTGAAGAATGTTAACAATATTTATAACCACTAGTGTCAATTTATCGTATAACATACCATACTGCAAAGTGGTTTCAATAGGAGGTTTGCAGGATCACAAATATTCATTCCTGAATTTTGAACCTGTGCTTTGAAAGTAGCGTCAACATTTTCTTTCACCTCACAGTACAATGTATTCCAAGTTTTTCCAGAATTCCTTGGAAAATAACAAGGACACAAAACATAGCCATTCTAAAGCACTGTCCCACAACTGGGGTAATGAACCTTTCAGTCAAGGTAGTGTTGAAGATAAAACTTGTTGTAACTTCCCCCTTGCATTACTCCCTTTAGCTGTGGGAAAAGAATGGAAGTCTACAGCTATGTAACCTTCTCCTTGAAATATATCTCGGGTCTAAAAACTGAAGGGGAAAAAATGGAGTGGCATTTACTGAGCATAAATTAAAAACAGTGCATGAACTTCATGACTTGTATGTTACATGCTTAACCATTGAAGTAGTACTGCAAGGTTGGTGGTATTTACCTCAATTTACCAATGACAAAACTGATGCTCAGAAAGATTACGTACATGTTCAAGTTCACACTGTTAGTAAGGGCTCTTGTTGACTTGGTGGCAACTCTAGCTTCTAGGATTTATGAAAAGATATGCTCAAATTTGTTTTCAGAGCTCTGCCAGGCAAAACCTTGAAGAATACTTTTTTATTATTTAATACAAGACTATCGTTTTAAAAAGATAGAAGAGATTGAGGACTTTTAATGAAAGGGAGAAGCAGGAGAAAGGAAAGAGAAAGGAAGAGGAGTCCTTGGGATGTCTGCTTTGATAAACAGGAAAAAAGGAGGAACATGTAAACCCTCCCCCTCTTCTTTGAAGGACTCCATCAGTCAAAGCAAAAATGTGGGTGAAAGCTCCAGGACTTTCCCTTAAAAAGGGAATTCAATAGTGGTGATGCCTATAATCCCAGTATTTGGGAGGCTGAGACAAAAGGATCGCAGGTTCAAGGCCAGCCTCAGCAATTTGGTGAGACCCTCAGCAACTTCGTGAGACCCTATTTCAAAATTAAAAAATAAAAAGGGCTGGGGGTGTATCTTGGAGATAGAATGCCCCTGGGTTCAATCTCTGGTACCAAAAAAAAAAAAATGTCAGGAGGAATTCAAGATGAGTTAATGTTCATATTTAACATAACTATATTTAGAATGTCAACATGGGACTTAAGTAAATTTAAAAAAATCAAACCTATTGGACTGAACCAGAAGAAACTGCCACTTTTGTAAATAAAAATGATTGAATAATGGCAATTTCATATGATTCAACTTAATATATTATGATGTTAATATCAATCCAAACAGGGGGAGACCCAAACAATGAGTATTCAAACATACTGATGACAACATTATTTTAAAATACAAGTTTAGATCTGCAAAATTTCTCTGATCAAAGTTGATAGGCCAGTTTTCAGGTAGATCATTCCCAAAAGACAGTAGCCCAGAGCTCTGTAATATTCAGGAAACAGTCCTTTGCCATGACAGCAATTTGACACACCGCAAAGCCAAACGCGTAAACAAAAGTTCAACTTCTCCCATGCCAAGGGCAGTTTCTCAGGCTAAGCCAGCTGATCTGTTCTTAACTATTCTCACAGCTGTGGCAAGGCTTTAGTTAGGACCTCAGTAGAATTTATATTCAGCCAATAATTGTGTGAAAGTACCAGTTTGATTTTCAAAGGGCAGGTCTTGGAGGTTTAGCATAACTAAACCCGAATTAACATGTTTGCAACCAGCTCTGAGGCACACTGCTGACTACACTGGCCAAGTCCAGCATCCAGCCAACCCCCTTAGGTTTTCTACCACATGCTTGAGAGGCCTGTTCTCCATGGCAGAGACAGAATGTATCCTGTAGGCTCCCTGTGCAGCGAGAGGCTGAAGCAGCATTTAAACTTGATCCGTGGTGCCAAGGGGGGAAATACAAAGCTTTCCAGTTTCAGGAGAAGAATTGGAATGAAATTCAGCAGCTATCACTGTCATGCTTAGAAGAATGAAGAGGCAGACGAGCCCAAGAGGAGACAGTCACACAAATAAGAACTCTGCGGATCTCTAACCTGAAAATTGACTGCCAAGTCTTCTCCTCTAACAGTACACAGTGCGCTGCACTCCTGGGAAACCCAAGGTTCTCCACAGATGGGCCCCTGTGGGTTATATTTTCCTTTCAAATGAATGGGAATGGACATGTTCCTTTCTGCTTCGCTTCTTTCCCTAAAAATTAAAGAGTGCACTTAACTTGCTAGAAACCATCCTGGAAATTAGGTCTAGATCCCAGAGACTGGAGGACTAACAGGAGAAGAAAACTCAGAAATGTTTAGCAAGAACTACATCAGTCTGGGGATGAAAATTCTAAGGGTAGCTGGGTGTGGTGGCACACGCTTGTAATCCCAGTACTTGGGAGGCTGAGACAGGAGGATCACAGGTTCAAAGCCAGCCTCAGCAACTTAGCGAGGCCCTCCACAACCTAGTGAGACCCTGTTTCAAAATAAAGAATAAAAATAGGGTTGGGGGTGTAGCTCCGAGGTAGAATGCCCCTGGGTTCAATCCTTAGTGCCCCCCCACACAAAATACTGATAAGGGTAACATATCTCAAATATACAGAACTTAGGCAATTAAGACACCATTGAGGAAATGGATAAGGGTAATTAACCAGGATTCAAGGGAATTTATAAGAGTATCAGTATATAACAATTTAAAATTGTTGCTTTTTGTTTGAAAGAGTATACACCTCAGAGTTTTTCTACACCTTTCTACCTCCTCCATTCCTCCCCACCTAAACTCTTAGATTTTTTTTTTCTCCCTTTACTTTACTTAAGGAGAGAACTCTGGAAATAGTTTCTGTAAGGGGGTAGGCATTCACATATTACTTTAAATGCTACCTGCCATTTATTCGCAAATGGTTTCTTTAGAATGAGCCTATGATTTATATATCTCATTATGACTTAAGAAAACTACAGCAAAGTGGAGAATTGTTCAATAAAGTTAGTAAGTGAAAAAAAAAGTAAGTCGAGAAAATCCAAGATTGTATTTCAGACCCTCCTAAAATAATATTTCTTTTCCCCATTATGGCTGAAATCATGCACATTTTAATCTGCTTTCTTCAGTATAAATAATTCCAAAGGAAGGGAGGTTGTGTGGGTAAAAGGAGAAAGTACCCCTATGCCCTCCAGCTTTGGCCCTATCTGTGACAAGCTGTTCTTTGAAAATTCTATCACCAAGCCGGACATGGTGGCACATGCTTGTAATCCCAGTACTTGGGAGGCTGAGATAGGAGGATCGCAGGTTCGCAGCCAGCCTCAGCAACTTAGTGAGGCCCTCTGAAACTTAGTGAGACCCTGTTTCAAAATAAGAAGTAAAATAGGGCTGGGGGTATAACTTAGAGATAGAATGCCCCTGGGTTCAACCTTCAGCGCGCACACACACACAAATCTATCACCAGATTCTGCCACACCAAGGGACTAAACTGACTAAGCTGGAACCTGTCTGTGTTATACAATTAAATTATGCATGGCTGAAAAGAAGTAAACTGTTTTTCTTTCGCAAAATTCAGCTAATAAACATTGGCTTTCCCAATTTTGCTCATATTGACTTTTTTATCTAATGTAATTGTTAAGTTATATCTTATATATTGTGGTACAAACATGAGGGGTTTTTTTTCCAGTTAGGAGCATACTTTTGTGTCCTTCTTGTGATAAAGCATGAAGATTTTCCTCTAGGAAAGTGGAGCTCATTGTATTTTTACTCCCATTTTCTCTCTTCCCTCTATTTATGCCCTTTGCAGTTCCTCCAATAGTGGGCAGAGTATACTTCCCTATCTTGCTGATGTTGAGTTTGGCTGGGTTATTCACTTTGATCAATGGAACGTTAGCAGACATGACACAGCAGCTTCAGATATACTATAGCAGCATCCCAGCGCTCCACAGCCACTGCCATCAAAAGATGTTCCAAGCCGTTTGTGGTGGCGCACACCTATAATCTCAGTATTTAGGAGGTTGACACAGGAGGATTGCAGGTTCGAGGCCAGCCTCAGCAAGTAATGAAACTCTCATCAACCTAGAGAGACCCTGTTTTTTTGTTTGTTTGTTTTTTTTGCGGTACTGGGGATTGAACGCAGGGGCGTTCTACCTCCGCGCTACACCCCCGGCCCTATTTTTTATACTTTATTTTGAAACCGGGTCTCACGAAGTTGCGGAGGGCCTCACTAAGTAGAGAGAGAGAGAGAGAGAGAGAGAGAGAGAGAGCTGAGGCTGGTGGCGAACCCAGATCCTCCAGTCTCCACCTCCCAAAGTACTGGGATTACAAGCGTGCGTCACCATGCCTGGTGAGACCTTGTTTTAAAATAAAAAATAAAATAGGGTCAAGGGTATGGCTCGGAGATAGAATGTCCCTGAGTTCAATCCCCAATACCAAAAAAGAAAAAAAAAGAAAAGAAAAAAAAAGATGTTCCAGAGAGTACATAGGTCCCAGAACAATAAGAGACATAGGAAGCTGAGCTAAAAGAGCAGCTGGTGTGGGTGAGCCACAGTCAAGATCAACCATACCCCAGATACCCTACAGAGCCATAACTAGGCAATAATTGCTTATTGTTAGATGACAATACTTTGTAGTTTGTTATTCAGTATCATTGGCACCATTTCTGACACAGAAAACAAGTCTTGCTCTTGTGATATTTTATGATATTTTCAGTAAAGATTCTCTGCTTCCACCAGATAAGAGATGGGCAGTTGAACAAAGCTGGGTCAATCTGACTCTTCCAAGAATTTAAATCAATCTGAGTGACAAAGACTGAAAATAGTTGGGGTTATTTTATCTGGGAGTTCTGAAGAGACTGTGCAATACTTCTTAAAACCTAAATAGCTCTTGATTTTTCTAAGTTCTCCAGCGTTTTCCTCTATCCCAGTGAGTTAGCATACATTCATTAAATTCGTTAGTTTATTCTTAAATTAGTGACTAATTCTGTTTTTGGTAAATAAAAATGTGTGAATTGATACAAGGACTCCATTTTTATTCTTTAAATAAATTCATTAGCCGGGCGTGGTGGCGCACACTTGTAATCCCAGTACTTTGGGAGGCAGAGACCAGAGGATCTGGGTTCGTGGCCAGCCTCAGCTCTCTCTCTCTCTCTCTCCCTGTCTCTCTCTCTTTCTCTCTCTTTCTCTCTCTCTCTCTACTTAGTGAGGCCCTCCACAACTTCGTGAGACCCCGTTTCAAAATAAAGTATAAAAAATAAGGCCGGGGTGTAGCACGGAGGTAGAACGCCCCTGGGTTCAATCCCCGGTACTACAAAAATAAATAAATAAATAAATAAATAAATAAATTCATTAAATAGAAAAAAATCTAACATTTTTTCGTTTTGCAGGATTGATTGAAATTGACTATGGGTAGAGAATTTCCTACTACAAGGGGACACTTTGCCAGAAGAGTTAAAAAAGAAATACCTCAATATCAGATAACTTAGATGAGTTGTCTATTTGACATAAGAAAATTAACAGAAAGTGACAATAGCTCTTTTTGTACTAGAACATTAAAAATAATTATTTTCACCCAAGAAGTACTGCATAGATGTTGTTTGTTCTCTTTATTTAATTACTCTAGCTATACCTTATGAAGTCAAAGAATTCTCTTGAAATGTCTGTACTTTGCTGAATACTAGTTGAGTCAAAATTATGACAAACTCAAATAGCAAAATTGATAACATTTATCTTAAACAGTGGTATTTTGCCTGTTTCCAGCAAAATGATAATGGAAATAATCTGAAAACTCACCTGTTGATATATGGGAGAACATTCTAAAATATACTTTTAACCTCAGAGGTAATATTTATAGTTGTAAGAAATCTGCAGGGTCCAAAATTGAAAATGGAGCTACCATTAGGGGAGGAAATGCATGAATCGATAATTTGGCTAGAGCAACATGGGACAGGTCATTTCTTTCTCTAATGAAGTCTTTTAATTTTCCTGCCTAGATGAGGATAACCCTCCCTGTCTGGGAGAGACAAGGGATCATCCCTCAGAAGATTGTGAGACACAACCTCAATAAAAAAGCGGATACCCGTGGGTAGAGACAACCAGGAAAAGCATAACTCTCCCTGGACATTGAGTGAATGAAAACCTTACCATAGATTTCAAAATGTTGCTGAGCCTAACATGGATTTTGAGTTCTACATCAAGGTATCAAATATCTATATCCCCACAAACCTAAAGCTATGAAATTGGTATAAAAAAAAACCAGTTTGATTAACATACCTTTCAGCACCTGAAATAAGTGGATGCAGACACCTACAAGTAGTCAATATTAACAATAAATAGCAAGCAGAGATAAAGTTATACTAGAGATTAAAAATAGTAAGAGAACCCAAGTGTAATGCCACATGTCTGCAATCCCAGCACTTGAGACAGGAGGATCACAGGTTCAAGACTAGCCTCAGCAACACAGGGAGACTCACAGCAACCTAGCAAGACCCTGTTTCAAAACAAAAGAACAACAACAAAAAAATAATTAGAGAAAGGTAAGAAAAATTAGCCAGTGAATATGAACATTTAATCAAGAAGTTATATTGCTAGGAAATATACACCTTGCAAACATGGCTCAATAAAAGACCTATAAGCAAATCGAACAAGTCTACATTAGCATTTCTTAACCTGGGCACAACTGACAAATATTTATTTGCTTTGGACCAAATAATTATTTAGCATCAGAAGCTGTCTTGTACTTTGTAGGACATTTAGCAGCATATCTGGCCTCCATCTGCTGGATGCCTGTAGCGCCCTCAGAGTTGTAACAACTTTTTCTTCAAATATTGCTTTAAATATTGCTTTAAATATTTTCTTCAAATATTGCTTCAAATATTGTCTTGATGGACAGTATGTCTTTGACCAAAACATCATTATATGGTGTGTGACTCAAATTCACTAATAACCTCCTCCTTAAAATGTCTGTCCCTGAGAATCAAGAGAGAATTCCTCTTATACAATGAGCATTATATTAATGTGAAAACTACAGAAGGTCAGAATGATAAGGGTTGTAGGTAGGTATGATTTCTTCAGAAAAATGATTCAGTGTACAAAAAGGTACATCAAAATTGAATTGAGAACATTCTAGGAATCCAAGAACAGATATTAGAAAAAATATTTTAATTCACCACACCAATACTACTACAGTACATGAGTGCACATGAATGAGTCTCATAAACATAATATTGAGCAAAGGAAGTTATAAAAAAATGTAGTACTCCACTTATATATATTCCAGTAGCAGACAAAACTAGCATATAATGTTAGGAGTGAGGAAGGAGAACCAAGATGGTGAGATAGTGAAAGGCAGCATGTCACTGGTGCTCCAAGAGTCAGAGCTCGACCAGCGGGAAGACTGCTTCTTGACAAGAAAAGTAGGGCAGCCAAAACTCAACAAAACAATGAGAACCAAAGTGCAGCGGAATGTGAGGCAGTGGAAAGAGCGGAGGGCAGTAGGAAGTTCAAAGCATTTCACCTGGTAAGCGGAGAGAGGAGACAAAGGCACCATCTTGGCTGAGCCATGTGGCTCCCAGAATCCTCCAGAAAAGAAACAGCTGATTCTTGTGAAACCAGCAATTATAGTCCACCATCGAAAGCAGTCGACATCGGACCATGATGAAGCCCAAGTCGAACCAGATCCACACCCACAACGGCTACAACTGCAAAGGGTGGTATGCGAGCCTCAGCCCCCCCAAAGAAAGTGACATGGAGAGACATAGATGAGGCAGCCAGGCACAGGAGCACCCCAACACCGAGAAAACAAGTAGGTGAAACATGGCCCCCCTGGAGTAGCCTAGCATCAGCATGGAACACCACAGCACTGAGGACATGGAAGGATATGGCATGGCCCCCCTGAACTGCCCAACGAGAACACAGGTGAGTGAGAGAAAGGGAAGCAGCGTGTCGCCGGCACTCTGAAACTTGGAACTCAGCCAGTGGGAAGACTGCTTCTTAACAAGAAAAGTGGGGCAGACAAAACTCAACAAAACAAAGAGAGTCAAAGAGCAGCAGAGTGCGAGGCAGCGGTCAGAGAGGGGGGCTATACAGATCTCCATGCATTTCACCTGGTAAGTGGAGAGCGGAGGCGACAGCGCCATCTATGTGGGGCCACACTTATACCGGGACTCCCAGAGACCAACAGCAAAGAGACAGCAGATCCTTGTGAAACCAGTGACTATAGACCACCATTGAAACCGACCAACTCTGGAACATGATGAAGCCCAAGTCAATCCAGACCCGCACCTACAATGACGATGGTTTCAAGGGGTGGGCTGTGAGCACCTCTGCCCTCACCATGAGTGCGATGAGGAGAGACAAAGAAGAGGTGGCCATACACAGGAGCAGCCCAACTATGAGAACACAAGCCGGCGAGCCACAGCCCCCATGAGCAGCCCAACACTGTCCTGGAATACCCCAAAATTGAGGACATAGGTAGATGAAACATGCCCCCCCAGCACCCCAGCACTGAGAACATGGGCAGGTCAGCCCCTGGTCCCGCCCCCAGAGGCCCCCCGTGCTGGGGACATGGGGTAGGCGAGCCCTTGACCCCGCCCCCAGAGAACCTCTCACCCCGGCGCTGGGAACACAAGGCGGGCAAGCCCTCCAGCCTTGGGGACGCGGGGCAGGCAAGCCCCTGGCCCCACCCCAGAGTACCCCAGTGCTGAGGTCAGGGGAGGATGAGCCACGACCCCACACAGGAGGGACTCCAGACAGAGAGAGAAAACCTCAGATGAGAGAAGGCGAACTAACTGGGGGAGACAGGAGGGAAGGAGAGGGAAACAAACTGGTGCACAGGATGGGCTTACACAAAGATATCAAAGCAGCTACTATGCTGAAAACGGGAAAGAGGGAGGGTGGAGGTAAGGGGGTTTGGAATTGGGGGAGGGCTGATTGACCAATGAGTGCATGTATATACATCAACCACCCTGAAATCCTTCAAGATGTATGATTGCAATGCCCTAATAAAATAATAATAAAAAATTAATAATAATAAAAAAAGAAGTGAGGATAGCACTTGGTAGACACAGGTGGTAGGTACTGAAAGAATACAGGCACATGGGAGACTACTGGAACATTGTCTCATACACAATAAATACATTAATTGTATCTGTTGATTCAAAGAAAAATAGGAAAAAAATGAAAGGATTCATATAATTCCCTTGAGAATTCAAAGAAAAAATTGTTTTACTTCTGATGGGAGAAGACTTGGAAGAACTAGCATTTTGTTATTTGTACCAACTCTCTCCAGATGAATTGAATTTAAGAAACCTGGAGGTGGGAGTGGAGAATACACCAGCACTTGGGGTCTCTCTCCCAGTTCTCCAACACCTCAGCACAGAAGCTCAACTCCATGGAAGGGATGATTATCCACCTCTGGTAGTTCACAGAAAAGCAATTTGAAGCTTGAAACTTTCTGTGTTTACTAGTAAGCACATTTTAACTTATCACAGCATAGCTATAAAAATGTACAATTTTATACCCTTAAAATATTGGTTAAGACCTACAAAGAATCCATGACATGCATTCCAGAATTTTCCAATAATCCTATTAACTTTGGGTCTACACATTTTATTTGAGTTGTAAAATCATCAATGCCCTTACCACCACAAAGATTCAAATGTCAATCCTGATGTTGAGTCAATAGAGTATATTCCTACATGAATGGGAGCAAATTCATGTCAACAAAGATGCTCTAGTTTAAGCATTGTTGGAACTGCGTGAATATTGTAAAACCTACACAATTTATCATATTGAAGGCTATAGCCTTTATGTAGTTCAAGGAATACTCCATGAGACAAAGATGAACAACAAATTCAACAAGATTTAAGGAAGATAACTTTGTGTGACTCAGAAATATCTTTCTTTTGAGACAAATGATATATGTGGGAAAGGAGAGGATTTTTAGTGAACAGATCTGTTTTTGAGTATTTTGATCAGTATTACCTAAATGCTTTACTTTGTTAGTTAAGTTAAAATAGTAGGAAGCTCCAGTTTACCCAGAACAGGTGCCTGGATTACAGGCTGACATCAACTCACTTTGAGGCAAGGCTCACCTCTATACAATTTGTCCATGTAGAATGAGGTCTACCCAGTTTCCATTTAGATTGCTGTGCAAGGTGACAAACTTGTTGAATAAAATTGGCTGTAAGAGGACCTTCATGTATAGAAATTTAGAATCACCAGGTACTTTGAAATGGATGGAGAAATTAAAAATATGAAGTAAAAATGATAACTGGAACAGAAATTAGTATCCGCACACTAATCATATACCTATGCTTACTCAGGCTTAGGTAAAGCAAATATTGATCACATTGTTTTCAAATAGGGAAGCTGGGGAAGTAAAAACAGGATATGAGATGGAGATTCAGTCACCAGAGAGTCAGTCCGCGAAGCTAAGTGCTTCTAAGTGTAACAGTGGGCCCCCTGAGAGGGAGCTCATGAGGAAATCTATAGAGGTTGTGGATTTTGTAAAGCTACCTTTTCACTGGGCCCACAGCTATACCTCAGGTAGTAGACAGGGGCCCACTGTTGGGTAATAGTTGAGAAGAACCATGTTATCTGGCCACAGAAAGAAAAGACCAACTGCAATCTACTAGGCACCCGTGTATCTGTCTACAATGACATCTAAACACAAAACGACCTTCAGAGAACAACGGCCTCTGCTTCACACCCACCTTCCCAACTTTGTGAAAATTCTTCTTGCCAACTCTGAGTAAGAATCATGCAAAAGGGGATTCTGGAAATAAAGTTCCCAGGTTAATTAAGAGGCAAAATACATCACAAAAGTTAAGTGCTTCTGTCTTACCTAAAATCATAACCATATCTTCATGTATAAGTTTTATTATTGCTTTGAATAGGATTAAACAATAATTTCTCTATACTTTTTAAAATATACTTTTTTGGTGCATTGTAATTACACATTATTGTAAGGTTCAATTTGATATAAACATACATGCATGGAGCAGTTGATGTAATTCCCTCCAGATTCCATGCCAGCGATGAAGGAGATAGTTTAAGTAATGCTATGTCCATATAAAAAGGTATCACTGCCAATCTCACTAACATGTGTGGGGCGAGGGGAGGATGGAGTGGGATCTCAGTTTAATTTTTAGTGAAAAACAACTCATAGGAAATAGCTCTTACATGGCTGATGGCTGTAAATTTCAACACTTACAAATTTTAGACACTCTTCCAAAATTAAACACACTTCTGCTTACAGTGTAACAGAAGCAAAATATATACATTTCTCTCTCTCCACATATATGTGTATGTGTGTGTGTATATGTGTGTGTGTGTGTGTGTGTGTGTGTG
>PVJS01013717.1:21321-41705 GCA_004027185.1 Glis glis | reverse complement strand
TACCAGGGATTGAACCCAGGGGCGTTCTACCTCCGCGCTACACCCCCGGCCCTATTTTTTATACTTTATTTTGAAACCGGGTCTCATGAAGTTGCGGAGGGCCTCACTAGGTAAAGAGAGAGAGACAGAGCTGAGGCTGGCTGCGAACCCGGATCCTCCGGTCTCTGCCTCCCAAAGTATTGGGATTACTTTGGGATTACACCACGCCCGGCCTAGTTTTGACTCTTTTAACAGTGGTATTCAAGATTTATTCTCTAATAAGGAGTTGATTATTACATATTCATAAAGCTACTCAGTACTGTGTTTGTTTTTGGCAGAAGTCTATTTTATTTATTTATTTATTTTGTGGTACTAAGGATTGAATCCAGGGGCATTCTACCTCCAAGCTACACCCCAGCCCTATTTTTTATTCTTTATTTTGAAACAGGATCTCACTAAGTTGCAGAGGGCCTCACTAAGCAGCTGAGGCTGGCCGCAAACCTGCGATCCTCCTATCTCAGCCTCCCAAGTACTGGAATTATAAGCGTGCACCATCACACCCAGCTCAGAAATCTATTTTATAGTTCATGACAATTTTTAGTCCTACTGTTCAAGTAAAACATCTTTCAGTGTTAAGTAAACCTATATCCAAGTTTGTCAATGCCAGATAGGAGAGGAAGACTGTTAAACCCCGAAATGAATCTTTTTTTTTTTTTTTTTGCGGTACCAGGGATTGAACCCAGGGGCGTTCTACCTCTGAGCTACATCCCCAGTCCTATTTTTTATACTTTATTTTGAAACCGGGTCTCATGAGGTTGCGGAGGGCCTCACTAAGTAGCTGAGGCTGGCTGCGAACCCAGATCCTCCGGTCTCTGCCTCCCAAGTACTGGGATTACAAGCGTGCGCCACCACACCCAGCCTCGAAATGAATCTTTTACATGAAAGGGTAACAAATCGTTAATAGGATATATTCCATAAGCACTTCCCAGCAAAAGCATTTATGGTAGAGGGCGGCTACAGAAACAGTTTGCCAACTACTAGTTTATAAGAAAACAGCACTCTGAGAATGGAATTGATTTAATAACAGAGTAGATGTTCTGTTAACAGCTCTCAGCTCCTTAGACACCTCGATGGCGTGAAGCTGCAGAAACTGGCACCTGTCACTTTTGTTACATAGAATTTATGCTTATTTCATGGGCTGGAGGACTGAATCCTTGCTTTCCTCTGCTCTTTCCCTGTCGTTTGCCATGTGACCTGCGGGGCCTCCCTCAGAGCGGGTGGGCACACAGCCCTGCCCCACGGACTCTGGCTCCGCTGTAGACCCGCTCAGCTGGTAGAACACCAGGTGTTAAGAGCCACAGTGAAGTTTCCGCCATAACGCCTCCTCCAGTGTTTCCATGAAAGGAGTGTGGCCTGGGGGCTCTCTCTCCCTTAGTCCACGTCTTGGAATGAAGATTCGTGGAACAGACCCGAACCCAACTTGAAGCCTGGAGTCCAGCCTAGTCCATCGGAACCTGGTTGAGCCCAGTCCAAAGGGGCTGAACCTCAGCCAACCCACAGAACCATGGGTGTAAATAAAATGTTTGCTTTTGTAAACTGCCGATGGCCTTGAGGGTATCACTATGAAGAATCATTCCAACGACAGTAACGGATAAGACCCATACACACAATTATGGCATTGTCGTGTTCTGGGGCTACAGAGGGACCCAATCATCCCCTTTGTATCTGAGCCAGAGCCTCCTGTCAGAAAAGAGGCACTGTGGGGACAGTCCTGTCAGCTAAGCCAGGGAAGAGGCTATTTCTCAGAGGGGGATAGAAATGGAATAGGAGAACGCTGTGATTACACAGAGCGAGGCCAAGAGAAAACCGAGCTCAGATGGAGTCCTTGCTCAGAAACAGACCAGCTGCCAGGGAGTAAGAATCCCAGGCAGGGCACCAAGAGCCATGCCCAGAATGGAGGGCTAGCGAGTAGCCCTCCTCCAGGATAAGAAAGGAAATGGAGCCAGGCTGACACTCTGGGAGTGAGCCTGCAGAATCAGACGTGTTGATAAGTTAGAATGTTTTTATGCTTCTTATACTTTCTTTGTTTCCATCCTGTCCTTTCTTTGTGTGGTACTAGGGATTGAACCCAGGGGGGCTCTACCTCTAAGCTATACCCCCAGCCCTTTTTATTTTGAGATAGGGTCTCACTAAGTTGTCCAGGCTGGCCTTGAACCTGTGATCCTCCTTTCTCAGCCACCTGTCCTTCCTTACTGTTTAAAGAAATTATCTTTCCCAGGCATAGTGGTACAATCCTGTAATCCCAGTACTTGGGAGGCTGAGACAGGATGATCACAGGTTTGAAGTCAGCTTCGGCAACTTAGTGAGAGCCTCAGCAACCTAGTAAGACCCTGTTTCAAAATACAAAATAAAATTGCATTGGGGGTGTAGCTTGGATGTAGAAAGGCCCTGGATTCAATCTCCAGACCCCCCCACTCAGAAAAAGAAACTGTCTCGTGTTATAGACCTCATCAGCTGGGCTAAGAAAAAAGGAGGCGTTCTGGGGTGTGGGCTAGAGGTTTATAGAGTGTGAAATGCTCCTCTGGAGGACAGGGTGTCAGCACAACACAAAGAGTGCACCAGAGCCTGAGACGGGGGCATGGGGTGGGGCCCCCGGGGTGCCCTAGCCCATCTGTGTGTGTGTGTGTGTGTGTGTGTGTGTGGTACCGGGAATTGAACTCAGAGATATCCATTCTCCTCTGAGCTACACTCCAGCCCTAGTTATTTTTTATTTTTTTGAAACAGGGCATCTCTACATTGCCGAGGCTGTCCTTGAACCTGCGATCCTCCTGTCTCAGCCTCCCAAGTACTGGGATTACAGGCGTGCGCCACCACGCCCGGCTGGAAAAGGACACTTTGATGGGGGCTTGGACTGAGTAGGAGCCCTGCTGAGCAGAGCGCCACAGAGGTGCCTCAGTCCTCACTAGGGGTTTTAACCTCACATGAACAGTGCAATTAAAATCACAAGATAAAAGTTACCTCTCCAACTCGTAAGGATCTGGGAGAAGGGCGCTGGTAGAGATGCATGATGAAGTCGACTTGTCGAAGTGGTAGACTGAACCTAGAAAGCAAACAGAAACGTCAGTGGAGGCCGTCGGGGACGTGCGTGTGCACTTCGTCCTACCCACGGGGCAAGTACCACAGAGCTAAGTACCACAGAGGTCTCCTGGTTGTGCCAACGCAAATGCAGTTCTTCCATCTAAATAGACAGCTAGAGCTGGATGTGGTGGAGCAAGCTTTAATCCCAGTACTTGGGAGCTGAGACAAGAGGATCGCAGGTTCGAGGACAGCCTCAGCAAGTAGCGAGATTCTCATCAACCTAGCAAGACACTGTTTCAAACTAAAAATTTATAAAAAGGGCTCGGGGTGTAGCTCGGAGGTAGAATGTCACTGGGCTCAATCACCAGTACCACACACAATAAATAAATAAATAATAAATAAATAAATAAGTAAATAGATAAATAGACAGTAGATTGATTCACTCTTCTGTTTTATTTTCAAGTTTTAATGAACAACTATCAGACATTCCTCTCAAATCCCTATTTTGCTCTTGAATTTCCTTTATTCAAATGATTTAAAAGATGCTTGGGTACTTAAAAAATTTTTTTTAATCAAGAAAATGCTTTGTTGCCGGGTGTGGTGGCGCATGCCTGTAATCCCAGTACTCGGGAGGCTTAGACAGGAAGATTGCAGGTTGGAGGCCAGCTTCAGCAACCTAGTGAGACCCTGTTTCAAAATAAAAAATAAAATAGGGCTGGGGGGTAGCTCAGAGACAGAACACCCCTGGGTTCAATCCCTAGTATAAAACACACACACACACACACACATACATACACACACACACACACACACACTCACACACACACAATGCTTTGTCATGGAATTTCCAGATCTCTCCGGTTGCATCAAATTGGATAATGGTTTAAAATTTTCCTTGTGGTTTTCTTCATACCAGATGCAGTCTAAAAATTTAACAACTGCACCCTGGCAGTTGGTTCCTTCCCTGAGAATAAAACATTCAGCCTCAGCAGAGCGAGGGGAGTAGCAGTGCTTCTGCTGAAGCACTAACAAAGCCATCTCATGTCTATGAAGGTGCTCCAGGACCCGACCAGTAATTCATTCCAGAAACGAAAGCGTGCACCGCTCTGAATTACTGTGGGCTCTGTACAGGGATTCGCCTTAGAGAAGTGGCACAGAGCTTAATGAAGACCTATGATGTTCTGAAGGCTAAAAAGTAAAGAAACAAGATTTGGAACTGGAGGGCTCACTCCTGCAAAGTAAATTATTTTAGGCACTGAGACATTGCTAAGAATCCCATTATGGTTACCGATGGTTACCAGGTCCTCTTTCTTTTTGTACAACCCAAGCCTGAATTAAAACTTTAAACTAAAAGTTAGAAAACAATCAGTCCATGGCTAACTAGGGAATAGACCATTTAAGTATTTCTTTATTTCTTTTTTTTTTTTTTGTGGTACTGGCGATTGAACCCAGGGTCATTCTATCTCCGAGCTACACCCCCGGCCCTATTTTTTGTTCTTTATTTTGAAACAGGGTCTCACTAAGTTGCGGAGGGCCTCACTAAGTAGCAGAGGCTGGCTGCGAACCCGTGATCCTCCTGTCTCAGCCTCCCAAGTACTGGGATTACAAGCGTGTGTCACCACACCCGGGTCCATTTAAGTATTTCAAAGAGAGAATTTAACTCGTGGAACTGGCTATCCTGGAGAAGGAAAAGCTGAGAAGCCAATCGGGGAGCCACGAGAAACCCAGACGTGGGCAAGAACAGGAAGCCACCACTGCGAGCCAGGGGACAGGAGGGGCTGGTGCTTGTGGCTCCAGAGCTAAGGTGGACTTCCCTGGGGAGATGGGATCAGGAGGTCTGGCCAGGCCTCTGCTGGAGGCGCTGCTGGCCACAGACAGAGCTTCTCCCTGCTCCCTTCCCGCTTTGTCCTTAGCCAGTGGCCTCCCTTTGGCCAAACCCACACAGAAGTTAGATATACAGGAGCCTGGGAAATGGGGAAGACCCCCCACTTTTTGCGGTACTGGGGATGGAACCCAGGGATGTTCTACCTCCAGTTACACCCCCAGCCCTATTTTTTAGTCTTTATTTTGAAACACGGCCTCATTAAATTGCTGAGTCTGGCCATGAACCTGCAATCCTCCTGTTTCAGCCTCCCAAGTACTGAGATTACAAGCGTGCACCACCACGCCCAGCTAGGCAGCCCCTTTTGATAGAAGCAGGCAAGAAAGAATGAGGGATAAATCTAAGAAGAAATCAGTCATGGACCAGCAGATAATCCATGAAAAGAATGTAGTTCAAGAAAGAAAAAACACATCTTTTTCCTTAGACCAAACTTATTTATTTATGTGTTTATTTTGTGCGTTGAACCCAGGGCCTCATGCATGCTAAGCAAGCAATCTACCACTGAGCTACATCCCCAGCCCTAAACCAAACTTTTGTATGGAAATTCTCCTGTGAGTGTCCATCTCCTTCCTTAGACTAAAACTTTCATCACAAATGTACGCTAAATGGCAGTCACCTGTAAAGCACCATACTGGGGACTGTGCAGATATGGACAGGAGTTCCATCTGCTCCTGCATCCCAGGAGCGCTGAGCATCTTTTCCAGGGTGTGCTAGCCCTCCCTTCCTCTCTCAGCCGTGGGGGGCTCCAGGCAGGCCGAGCTCACTCCCCGCTTCTCTATTCCTCTTTAGTCTCCACTGTGGCCTGAGATCAGAATGCATCTACTCGCTCAACCAGCATTGATCGTAAGAGGGGAGCCACACCTTAACAACAGAGCAGGAATTAGCCAGGAGAGGAGTGGATGTGGTGGGGGAAGAGGTAAAAGAAAGGCCAGGGAGAGGCACAGATAAAAAAACCACGTGAGGTAGAAAATTAGGAGTGGTCTCCTAATTTTCACCTAAATAGGCTGGACGTGGTGGTGCACACTTGTAATCCCAGTACTTGAGAGGCTGAGACAAGAGGATCGCAGGTTCGCGGCTAGCCTCAGCAACTTAGTGAGGCCCTCCACAACTTAGTGAGACCCTGTTTCAAAATAAAAAATATAATAGGGTTGTGGGTGTAGCTGGGAGGTAGGATGCTCCTGGGCTCAATCCCCAGTACCAAAAACAATGACAAAAAAAAACAAAAACAAAAACAAAAAAGAAGTGGCCTGTAGTTACAAAAGCATGAAGAGAAAGGGGTGGTGGAAAAGGGAGCCCAGGAAGTGGCAGGTTGGGGATTCTTTCTGTGAGATATTTACATTATGTTTCCCTTCTCTCCCAACCATTGGCCCCCGATGGTCACATGACCCTGGAACACTTAAATCATTGGTTAGTCAGCAGGCCAATAATTATAACTGAAAGTAGGGGAGAGACACAGAAGTTGCAAAACACTTAGATCTTTGGGTTCTTCCAGGTTACCCATAGCAGGTATGATTCCTGACCCTCTTGAGGCCCAAATACCCAAGGACTACCAGAATCTTGCCAATCATTGTGCCCCTTTCTTTTTTGCCTTAAATGAATTTTTTTTCAGTATTGGGGATTGAACCCAGGGGTATTCTACCTCTGAGCTACACCCCCAGCCCTATTTTTTATTCCTTATTTTGAAACGGGGTCTCGCAAAGTTGTGGAGGGCCTCACTAAGTAGCTGAGGCTGGTGGCGAACCTGGATCCTCCGGTCTCGGCCTCCCAAGTACTGGGATTATAAGTGTGTGCCACCATGCCCGGCACCTTAAATGAACTTGAGGAGCGTGTTTGCTAGCTGCATCTAGGAATTATAAGAAAAACAGTCATCCCCTTGAGAATTATCTCTCAAAATCTGTTTCTTACTTATACCAAGAAGAATGTAATATACAACAATAACTTTCATTGTGATGTTTTATGGTAGCAGCTGCCATCCATACGCAATCAGGAAGAAACAGGTTCTGGAAGATAAATAACTTGCCAGAGACCACAATATGGTGTTAGAATTGAGACGCCAATGAGGTGACTCTTGACATCTGGCTCTTCAGAGCCACCGATGGTGCTGTCACTTCTGAAGTTTTGCAATGTGCATCCCTGGGGCTGGGGATGTAGCTCAGTGGTAGAGCGTTTGCCTGGCATTCGCTAGGCCCTGGGTTTGATCCCCAGCCCCGCAAGAAAATAAAACTAAAAAATAAAATTAATAAAAAAAAATCACGTCAGAAATTTGGACCCTCCCCTGCCCCAGGTCCCTTAATTTTAAGAATTATAATGCTGTCCCTTTCAGAACACATGTCAAAAGCACACATACGAGAGTTTGTAGTTCAAAGATGACTGCCTTCTTTCTTTTTTTTTTTAAATTTCATTTTGGAATATACAGAAAAGTTACAAAGATAGCACAGAGAGTTCTCACTGTTTCTCCTAATGTCAACTTCTTACAGTACATGGTACATTTGTCCAAATTAGGAAACCAACATGGATACATTACTAGGAACTAAACTCTAGATTTTATTCAGTTCCTACCAGTTTTTCCACGAATGTCCTTTCTCTGTTCCAGGATCCAATCCAGAACCTTGCATCAAATTTGGAATACTTCAATTTTTAACTTAAAAAAAAAAGACATTTAAAGCAACTCAAGTTGGACCTAAATTGAATGTGAGATTTCCTATTTTGGGACAACCTTCCTTTGAGATTCTCCTTCGATCCCAAGTAGCTAAGCATTGCTTAGGCTTATTAATCCCTAGATTTATTACCATTTCTATTTTTTTCTCTTTACCACCAAACCTGGACCAGAAATACATGCATAGATGGTTTTCAAGGATGTAGACTAATTCAGACGAGCTCTCTTACAGGTGCCACTCAAAACACAAGATGTTGATTTTTTGCTTTGTATGTTTTCCTGATTTTCTACAAAAATCAGAAATGAGAACAAAAATGTTTAGTGTGTTATGTTGCATTTCTAAAAGTAAAGAAGGTTTTTTTTTTAATGTCACTTGGTTTTTCTTTTTTAATGTGGTACTGGGGATTGAATTCAGGGGCATTCTACCTCTGAGCTACATCCCTAGCACTTTTTACTTTTTATTTAAAAAAATTTTTAATTTTATCTATCTATTTATTTATTTATTTATTTATTTATTTATTTTGTGGTACCAGGGATGGAACCCAAGGGCATTCTACTTCCGAGCTACACCTCCAGCCCTATTTTATTCTTCTATTTTTGAAACAGGTTCTCACTAAGTTGTAGAGGGCCTCACTAAGTTGCTGAGGCTGTCTTCGAACCTGTGATCCTCCTGTCTCAGTCTCCCAAGTACTGGGTTTACAAGTGTGTGCCACCACGCCTGGCTACTACGTTTTATTTTGAAACAAGATCTCACTAGGTTGCTTAGACTGTCCTTGAACCTGCGATCCTCCTGTCTCAGCCTCCCAAGTACTGAGATTCCAGGCATGTGCCCCATGCCTGCTAATAAGTTTTTTTCAAATATGGATTCTATTGGGTTCATGCATAGATTGTGCGCCCTGGGCAGATGCTATGCTCTGAAAAGGGCAGGGGATGTCAGTATGCATTTATCTTTTCCAGTCAGAGCTCAGGGTGCAAAACTTTACAGTCTGTGCAGATTCAGAGAGCTACATGATTTGGTCCTTTAATATCATTAAATCCTGGTTCCATTTTTTGGAGATATAACCATTTGAAATAGATCGAATTACTGCTGTCATTTCTTTTCTTTTTCATTTTGTGTGTGTGTGCATGTGTGTGTGTGTGTGTGTGTGTGTGTGTGTGTGTGGTACTGGGGATTGAACCCAGGGGCATTCTACTTCTGAGCTCTATCTCCAGCCCTTTTTATTTTTATTTATTTTTTATTTTTTTTGCAGTACCGGGGATTGAACGCAGGGTCGTTCTGCCTCCGTGCTACACCCCCGGCCCTATTTTTTATACTTTATTTTGAAACCGGGTCTCACGAAGTTGCAGAGGGCCTCACTAAGGAGAAAGAGAGAGAGAGAGAGAGAGAGAGAGAGAGAGAGAGCGCTGAGGCTGGCCGCGAACCCGATCCTCTGGTCTCTGCCTCCCAAAGTACTGGGATTACAAGTGTGTGCCACCATGCCCGGCCTCCTTTTTATTTTTTTATTTGGAAAGAGCGTCTCACTAAGTTGCTAACAGCTTCTCTAAGTTGCTGAGGCTGGCTTCAAACCTGCGCTCTTCCTATCTCAGCCTCCCAAGTACTGGGATTACAAGCGTGGGCCACCACGCCGGGCCTTGATGTCATTTCTTAACTCCTGCATGTATTAGAATTAATCTCTCTCTGCCCTTTGTCACGTGACCTTTCAGCATCCCCTGCTGAAGTGCATGGTGTCATTTCTGTCTCACTCATAGTTGGCTTGGCCACGTGACCTACTCTGATCAGTGAAAGTGGGTGAAACTACACCGTCAGTTCCAAGGTGAGGCTGTAAGGGACTTCGCAGGTTTATGCTCGTGCCACGATACATCTATGATACACTGTGAGAAAATGGTGCCCAAAGTCACCACTGTCTCTCCAGACGGGACCCCATCGTTAACACACAGAAAGCAGATCAAACCTGACCAGGAGCCTGGAGTCCAGCCCGGTCCAGCCCAGCCTGGAGAAGCTGGGGACAGCTGGTCAGCCGACCTGCCTTTGCTGCTGTAAACCACTGGGGGCGCCGAGGTGTTTGTTCTGCAGCAAAACCTGACTAATACATCGTGAAGGTGAGCTACGCAGAGAAGAAAAGAGGCTCAACCCGCCACCAGCTGCAGCAGGACCCAACTTACTTCCGGACATCAGTTCAAAGTGAGGCCTCCCTTCCTCAGTGGACATGAGGGTGGCCAGTTTCCCTTCGATCATCTCTCCATCAATGAATTTCCCATAAAGTGCGGTCCTCTCATCAGGGTACACGTAGGCTATCTTCTCTCCAGTCATCTCCCCATCTTCGTTGACTTCACCTACAAGACTGCCACCATCCTGATGGGAGAAACCAAAACCCAGAAAATATTATATATAGTATTTATCGATAGGGCACACAGTCAAGAAATTCTCTTCCGCTCTCCCATTATTAGTAACACCAATATGGATAATAACGGTTTAAGAACCCAGAGCTTTCTTTTTTGCGGTACAGGGGATTGAACCCAGGGGCATTCTACCTCTGAGCTACACCCCAGCCCTATTTTTTATTCTTTATTTTGAAACCGGGTCTCACTAAGTTGCGGAGGGCCTCACTAAGTAGCTGAGGCTGGCTGCTAACCCGGATCCTCCTGTCTCAGCCTCCCAAGTACTGGGATTACAAGCGTGTGCTACCATGCCTGGCAACCCAGAACTTTTGACAAAAGTGAGCACACAAGACATCTCCTCTCATATCTATGCCCCCCAGGCATGTAACTTTCTAGCCCCATTCAAATACACAGCCGGAGTGTTATATGCTAAGGGGCGTGTAAGCCTGATTTAGAGAGAGGGAGACTGGGCTGCACTTTGGACGAGTTACTGATACTCTATCTTGGTTTATCTCGATTGGCAATCTAAGAAACAGACAGGTTACACTTGGAATATTAGTTACAAACATTTAAGGGAAATGTAATTGTTACTTCCGCCAATGTCAAACATGATGAGGGCCGGGCGTGGTGGCGCATGCTTGTACTCCTAGTACTTGGGAGGCGGAGACCAGAGGATCCGGGTTCGTGGCCAACCTCAGCTACTTAGAGAGGTCCTCTGCAACTTTGTGAGACCCAGTTTCAAAATAAAGTATAAAAAAATAGGGCTGGGGGTGTAGCTCGGAGGTAGAACGCCCCTGGGTTTAATCCCCAGTACCGCAAAAAAAAAAAAAAAAAACCATGATGAGGATCTGCAATCAAGCAATCTTACCCCCTAGTCACGTGATCTCACTTCTCACTGATAAATTTTGGATTTCTAGTCTGTTAAGAAAATCTCTAGTTTAAATATACTGAAGAATTAATTTGGTGTACATGAGTAAAGAGAAAGTTGTTTACATTTTCTAAGAGTAACAAACAGGTTTCCGGATACTGCCTTCCTAAGAATCTTTTACCCTTTTTCCCTTTTGGGGGTTAGAAGGAAAAGTGAAAACAGATGTACTGAACCTCATTCCCTTCCTCCTCGCGCCCACTCTCTTGCTTCCCTCCAGGAAGGAGCTGGCTTTGGTTCATTCATCAGGACCACTGAATACTTGAAGTCAGAGGCCATCAAATAATCCTGTGTCCAGGTTCATGCCAGGAACACAGTAGGTGATCCATAAATACTTTGTGTGTGTGTGTGTGTGGGGGGGATTGAACCCAGGGTTGCTCTACCTCTAAGCTGCACTCCCGGCCCTTTTTATTTTGAGACAGAGTCTTGCTAAATTGCCCAGGCTGGCCTTCAGCTTGTGAGCCTCTTGCCTCAGCCTCTCAAGTACTGGGATGACAGGTGTGCCCCACCTTGAATTAGGCCTTTTTTTTTTTTTGCAGTACTGGGGATTGAACCCAGGGGCATTCTACCTCTGAGCTACACCCCCCCAGCCCCATTTTTTATTCTTTATTTTGAAATAGGGTCTCACTAAGTAGCTGAGGCTGGCCGTGAATCCGAATCCTCTGGTCTCTGCCTCCCAAGTACTGGGATTACAAGTGTGCACCACCACACCCAGCTTGAGTTGGCTTTTATTTATTTATTTATTTATTTTTTTGCGGTACAGGGGATTGAACCCAGGGGCATTCTACCTCCGAGCTACACCCCCAGCCCTATTTTTTATTCTTTATTTTGAAACTGGGTCTCACTAAGTTGCGGAGGGCCTCACTAAGTAGCTGGGGCTGGCCGCGAACCCGGATCCTCTGGTCTCCGCCTCCCAAGTACTGGGATTACAAGTGCATGCCACCGCGCCAGGCCCTTGAGTTGGCATTTTTAATTAAACACTCTGAATCACAGTTCCAGGGAATCTTTTGAAGAAATAAACTGGTCTGAGAGTGAGCTTATGAGTACTGTAGGGAGAATCCTTTTTCCTCCTTCCCTGTTCCTGCTCTGTGGGGAGCACGGGGAGGAGGCTGGGGCTTGCCTCTGCTCGCTGGCTCCCCCTGGTGGAAGTAGGAGTTTTTCCTCTGCTGGGTGGGAAGGCATGCTTGCCCCTTTCTTTATTGGGCGGGGATTAACGAGATAAAGGCTGCTCCTTGGTTTTTGCTCCCCCTTTCTGACACCTGCAGCCCTCTGGCTGCTGTGCGTGGAGCTGGTCCATCTGTGCAGTTCCGAGGGGAAGGAGGAGAAGCCCGTTTTGGCTCTGGATCCACATCACACCTTTAATCCTGCGTTGCGGTAATAAACTGACCACACGATCCCCGACACCCCTGTCTCTTAATTGTTTCAGACTCCAGACAGCAGAGGGTGTGAGCAGCCCCCTCAGCGGCCAGCAGCTACGTAAAGCGCGTGCTGTCAACCAATTTAGAAAGCTAGTAGCTCCCCAATGCCCCCTCCCAACAGTCTTCCTTTGGCACCTAATAAGATAATAATTAAGGCCACAAGCTAAAATGTGGCTGCATATTTAGGTTTCAAAGGCAACTACGAGGAGCATGGCAGTCCACACATCCATCTTAGCGCATCCTTGTTCGCATCTAAGGACTCTGCTTATCCTAGTCCTAAGGGCAATGACAGGGAGCGGGAGAACCCGCGGAGTTCCACTCACTCCCCGACTTCCAGATCACTGTTGTATCTGCAGCTCCCCGCACTGGGCAGTGACATGCTCAGTCTGGCTCCCCAGGAAGTCGGGTCTCAGTCTCCCCAAATTGTTAAGTACCCCTACCCCTTCCTGACCTGCTCACTTCCTTCCGGGCAGTAACGGAAATGATCTGAGATCATAGAGTTCACCAAGAGGACATGCAAAGGCTTTCATAAGTCTTAGAAATGCTTTAGGTATGTTTCCTGGAGTCCCCTCCCTCCCTCCCTTCCTTCCTTCATGCTGCCCAGACTGTTCTCCAACTCCTGGGCTCAAGTAATTCTCCTGCCTCAGCCTCCCTACTCCAACACCACGGTACCCTACTTGTTATACATGTAACTTTTTTTTTTGGTATTGGGGTTAGAACCCACAGGCATTCTACCTCTGAGATACACCTTATTTATTTATTTAGCAGTACTGGGGATTGAACCCAGGAGTATTCTACCTCTGAGCCACACACCCCCCAATCCTATTTTTTATTCTTTATTTTTGAAACAGGGTCTCACTAAGTTGCGGAGGGCCTCACTAAGTAGCTGAGGCTGGCCGCGAACTCGGATCCTCTGGTCCTACCCTCCCAAGTACTGGGATTACAAGTGTGCGCCACCATGCCCGGCTCACCCTGTTTATTTTGAAGCAGGATCACACTAAATTGCTGAGGTTGGCTTCAAACCTGTGATCCTCCTGTCTCAACCTCCCAAGTACTGGGATTAAAGGTGTATGCCACTATACCCAGCTATAATAATTTGTTTTTATTGACACCTTTTTTGGTATTGGGGATTGAGCCCAGGGGCATTCTGCCTCCGAGCTACGCCTCCAGCCCTATCTTGCTTTTTATGTTGAAACAGGGTCTTGCTAAGATGCTGAGGCTGGCCTTGAATCTGCAATCATCCCAAATACTGAGATGACGGGTGTATGCCATTGCACCTGGCTTATTAATACTTTTTAATCATTAAGAAGATGGATTTCAGAGTAAGCAAAAATGTATTTTGACACAATAAAAAATAAAACATTTCTGGACACAATAAAATATTAAATAAAGCATTTCCTAAGGTCTATTTTCTGAAACATTTTCTGGAAACTCACTAACAACAGATGGGATGTTTGAAATGCAAACAAAAATGAGAGCATTAATTCTCAACTATGGGTTTCACTGTGTCTACTTGGTCTGATAAATCCCAGAAATATCCCTGTTATCAAATCCTTAAAGACAGGTTAATTTAAGTCACCTTAATCCAAGCAATATAAACTACAAGGCACCTTCAAAAGTAGTGAGTGAGATTGTAAAATCAAAGATGGTGCAGTAACTCCAAAAAGACTGGAAATTGCTGGATCCAATCTTAGATACGAGAAACAGAGAATAAGATTAATATCATCAATGAAGCACCCCGCACCTCTTTCTACATGCAAAAGGCACTAAAAGCAATATGTACTTTGTGGTACTGTGGATTGAACCCAGGGGTATTCTACCTGCAAGCTACACCCCCAGACTTTTTTATTTTTTTTATTTTTTTGTGGTACTGGGGATTGAACTCAGGGGCATTCTACTCCAAGCTACACCCCCAGGCCTATTTTTTATTCATTATTTTGAAATAGGGTCTCACTAAGTTGCTGAGGGCCTCATTAAGTTGCTGAGGCTGGCTTTGAATCTGTGATCCTCCTGTCTCAGCCTCCCAAGTACTGGGATTACAAGCATGTGCCACCATGCCCGGCTTATTTTTGGTTTTGAAACAGGGTCTCGCTAAGTTGGTGAGACTAGTCTCAACCTGCGATCCTTCTGTCTTAGCCTCTCAAGTACTGAGATTACAGGCGTGCGCCACCATGCCCAGCCATTTACTTTACTAATGATATGATAAAACCAATTTGTCCTAATCATGATGATTAACAATTCTTTTCCCAGGATGAGTCTGAAAAACAATTAAGAGTAAATTCAAGGACCATTAATCAATCCTTCTTTTCTCCTTCCTTCCTTCCTTCCTTCCTTCCTTCCTTCCTTCCTTCTTTCCTCCCTCTCTTCTTTCCTTCCTTCCCTTTATTTTTTATGGTACTGGGGATTAAACCCAGGGGCATTCTACCTCTGAGCTACACCTCTAGTCCTATTTTTTATTCTTTAATTTGAAGCAGGGTCTCACTAAGTTGCAGAGGGCCTCACTAAGTAGCTGAGGCTGGCCGCGAACCTGCAATCCTCCTGTCTCAGCCTCCCAAGTACTGGGATAACAAGCGTGCACCACCATGCCCGGCTCCCAGCCCTTTTTATTTTTTTTTTGAGACAGGGTGTCACTAAGTTGCCCAGGCTGGTCTCCTGCCTCAGCAAGGACCACCAGTCTCAAGGTAAGAGTGAACAGCCGCGAGAGGGCGTGCCTCACAGACACTAGGCTCTACTGTTGTGAGGCTTCCCCGTTTGAGCATAGAGAACACATTTTACTCTTTTTGATGAGGAGTCAAAGCATTGTCTTCAAACATGTCACTTTCCCACAGAGCGAGCAGTCACAGGCTTACTGGGTAATAGATCCAGCACACGCCATGCCGAATGTTATCTTTATATTGTCCCTTGAAGATCAGTCTCCCATCCGTGTCGTATTCCTGGGCGGGGCCGTTCAGCTCTCCGTCTACATACGTGCCCTGCAGAACTCCTCCATCCTCGTACGTGTAAACACCCTGGCCCTGCAGGGCATCGTCCACGTAGTACCCCTCCAGGGTGCTGTAAGAAGGGAGAACAAAAAGGGATACTCAGGTCGTGACCCAATCCTCTTCAAAGGAAGGATCCCATCTGTGTAGGCTGTTCAGCCCCCAGGGACATTCGGTGTGTCCTCCTCAATTTTTTTTTTTGGCAGTACTAGAGATTGAACCCAGGGGCATTCTACCTCTGAGCTACACCCCCAGCCCTATTTTTTTATTCTTTATTTTTGGAACAGGGTCTCACTAAGTTGCAGAGGGCCTCACTAAGTAGCTGAGGCTGGCCGCGAACCTGCGATCCTCCGGTCTCAGCCTCCCAAGTACTGGGATTACAAGTGTGCGCCACCACACCCTACTCTCCTCAATTCTCATAGCTAGATCGCTGGGAAAAATGTTCCAGAGAGGTGGGTAAGAAGAGGATGTGGGAGGGACTTCACCCCTACTCTCCTGATTCCTCTTAATCCTTTCTCTCTGCTGGAGGAAAGAGAAGAAAAAAGCCACAGGTAGAACCGAGGACAAGTCTCACCTAAATATGTTTCCCAGGCTAGATGCCAAGTTATGCTGGGCAAAAGAAATTCTGGTGTGACCCTTTCCACAGACAAACCAGTCGAGTTTAATCTCCCTCAGGAGGGGTCCTGAGTCCACTGGTTCTCAAGGCTCTCTCAGATGGCTTCTATTTAAGGGTTTCTAATAATACTACTGCACTTTAGCATGCATTTCTGTTTTTTTAGAATGTGACAATGTGCACAAACGTGTATTTGTCTACATACTCTAGTTTCAAGCCATTAGTGACTAATTCATTGGTGAGAGACATAATTAGCATCCACACAAGTAAGCACCTTCTATCTCTTGGGAAGGTATATGGGGATTTATTGAAGTGTACATATGTGTGTGTGCGTGTGTTTGTGTGATATAGTCGTGCACCACTGAATGATGGGACAGCCTCTGAGAAATCCCTGTAAGGCAATTTTTGCCACTGTGTGACGAGCACAAGTGTGCTCACACAAGCCTGGATGGCACAGCCTAGGCGTTCCTGGGCTGCGTTATCATCTTATGGGATTCAGCAATGTACCTGCCGCCTCCTCATCGTGACGCAGGGCGTGCCTGGCCCTACACACACGTACAGCCATCATGGCCGGTGGGCCAAGAAGGAATGTGCAGGCTCATCCCCGCTCACGTCTTTAGCAGCCTGACAACAGCTGAGCCCCTGATGCTAGACCGGGAAAGCCCAGAGGGGGCTCACATGATTGTACCGGCACCCCCTGCTTCTCCCCTCAAAAAACAAAACAAAACACACTGGGACATTCAGAAACGCTTATCAATGTTCTCTCAAAGGCCATTACACAACGAAATGAACCTTACCCCAAATTCCCTTTGTGCACTGAAATTTGGAACAAGGGGGAGAACAGCTGAAATTATTTTTAAAATTTCAAATGTAAGAAATTTAGGAACCAAGATGACTTGACTATTTAAACATATGCAGCATTCATTCATTCATTCATTCATTCATTCAACTAGTCAACATTGAAGGTGTGCCTTCTAAGCAGCAAACATTCTGTGAAGGTCTAGAGGGCGCAATGAACTAAGCAAATACAACTGAACAGGAGAGCCTGGCAAGTGCACACCTGGACCGGCCGGGCAGGTCAAGTGCACACCTGGACCGGCCGGGCAGGACAAGTGCACACCTGGACCGGCCGGGCAGGACAAGTGCACACCTGGACCAGCCGGGCAGGACAAGTGCACACCTGGATCGGCCGGGCAGGACAAGTGCACACCTGGACCAGCCGGCTGGGACTAGCGTGCATCTGTACTGGCCAGGCAAGACAGGTGCACACCTGGACCTGCTGGGTGGGACAGGTGTGCAGTGTGCTGAGGCAGGGGGTGCACAGCAGGCCACTGGGCCTGAGGTGGCTGCTCCCGACTCTGCCTGGTGAAGTCTGGTCTCGTGTTAATGAACGGCTGAGAATGATCTATAATTATGAAATGAACAGCGTGGCCTTAAGGACGATGGCCTCTGATTCCGTCTAATCGCACTGTCTGTGGTCTCCCAGGGGATGAACAATTCTCTTTCAGCTTTGTTTGCACTCTCAATGACAAATGGCTTACTAAATGCACGAAGAGAATCAAATGCACTGTAGCATAGCCCTTGCATAAATAATCAAAATTCCAAATCAGTAGGGCCTGGATGAATGAGATTCAACCACCATTAAACTCCCATAATTAAAAAAAAACCCAAAACACCTTAGTGAAGGATTGCTAATTAACTGACACGATAATGCAACATACGATACAAAAAACTGTCTCATCATTTATCTCCATTTTTTTGATTGCCAGGTAAAAGATGCCCACTTAAGTTTGAATTTCAGATAAACAAGTAATTTTTTAGTATAGGTTTGTCCTCTCCTTTTTTTTTTTTTTGCAGTACTGGAGATTGAACCCAGGGGCATTCTACCTCCAGGCTACGCCCCCAGCCATATTTTTTATTCTTTATTTTGAAACAGGGTCTCACTATGTTGCGGATGGCCTCACTAAGTAGCTGAGGCTGGCCGCGAACCCAGATCCTCCTGTCTCAGCCTCCCAAGTACTGGGATTACAAGTGTGCGCCATCATGCCTGAACCATTTTTTATTTTATTTTTTAAGACAGAGTCTCACACTGTTGCCCAGGCTGGTCTAGAATTCCTGGGCTCAAGCCATTCACCTGCCTCAGCTTCCCAGGTAGCTGGGATTGCAAGCATGTGCCACCGTGCCAGGCCCAAATACTGAATAGTACACACACACACACACACACACACACACACACACACACATTTTGTTTATCTGAAATTCCAATTTAACTGAGTGTCCTGGATTTTTATGTGCTAACTTTGGCAGCCCTATTGACTTTGGATTCTCAGCAGCATTCAAAATGCTCCTATGTATATGTGGGTACAATTATCCCCTGACAGACTAGTCTACTAATATTTCTCAGGTTTATGACCAATTCTACAAGTCTATAGGTCTTGTGAATCAGCTCAAAAGTAACGTGGCCTTGCAGGTACAGGAATGCAAATCCGTCAGGCGTTGAAGAGTAGATCTTACTGCGTTATTTTTTTAGCATCTGCCTGAGGACACAGCTTAGCTTCTTTGGTAACTTTTATGGTAACTTGAGTGGAATCTAATGACACATGGGGCCTATTACCCCCTTGATCTGGGTGGTCCAAGGAGATAAAAATGTTAAGTGTTCGAAATCCTCTGTCACTGAGGAAATGAAAGAAAAGCTCCTTAGAGTGGTGTTCAAGGCCAGGCTACCTTTCTTTTAGCTTTTTCTTCCAGAGAAGGCTGGCAAATTGTGGCCTGCTGCCTGCTTTTATAAATAAAGTTTTATTGGAACACGGCCATGAACATCCCTCTGTGTCTTCTGCTGCTTCTTTCACACGCTGGTGGAGAGTTGCAACAGACACTGTCTGTGGCCCAGGAAGCCCAATTGTCTGTACTGGGGATTGAACCCACCACTCCCGGCTCAACTTCAGCTTTTATAATATTTTGTTTTTTTGGTGGTACTGGGGATTGAACCCAGGGGCATTCTACCTCCGAGCTACACCCCCAGCCCTATTTTTTGTTCTTTACTTTGAAATAGGGTATCACTAAGTTGCAGAGGGCCTCACTAAGTAGCTGAGGCTGGCCGTGAACCTGTGATCTTCCTGTCTCAGTTTCCCAAGTACTCGGTTACAAGCGTGCGCCACACGCCCGGCTCAACTTCAGCTTTCACAAGGTGCGATGGGCAGGTTGAGTAAGTACTATAAGGCTTCCATGGAACACACTGTACAGTCTTCAGAGTTGTGTTTCTAATCTTGTAAGAGAAGGTCTTTGAGTCTATAAGATTTGATTTTCATAAAGCATCAAAATAACGGTAAAGCAGGATGTGGTGGCACACGCTTATAATCCCAGTACTTGGGAGGCTGAGACAGGAGGATGGCAGGTTTGAGGACAGCCTCAGCAAGGAATGAGACTCTCAGCAACCTAGTGAGACCCTGTTTCCAAATAAGAAATAAAATTGGGCTGGGAGTGTAGCTCAAAGATAGAATGCCTCTGGGTTCAATCCCCAGTACTACAAAAAAAAAAATTATAGCATGAAAGAAAGGCAGCGAGGACCACAGCTATCTCCTCATTCTTGTTAGAAGAGGGTAGAGGGGAAATGGCTCTAAAATTAAATTCACCTTTGCTCGAATCTCAGCTCCAACTCATACTAACTAGGTGACCTCTGGCAAGTTAGTTAGCCTTAGTTAGCTAGCTTTTTTCTGCAGGAGCAAAATGATATTATGAAACGTACACTCGGATCGATATAGAGGTAACATGTACAGTATGGAAGGAATGGAGATATTCCACGCTATCCACTTCCTGTCCACTCCCTTTCTCCTTGCATGTTAAAAAATTTTTTGCCTCAATTAGAACTGTTCTTTAGAATACAGATGAATATATCTGCTGAGCCTGGTTGCAATGAGAGCTAAAGGGCTGTCGGGAACATAGAGGGACTTTTGCCTCGCGTGGGAAGCTGGAATACACGGCTTCAGACATCCATTCCAACTTTATTTTCTCTGAAGTGTGACCAAGCACTTTCTAAAACCCAAGAAATCCTGCCTAGATTCGTCACCTGGACAACGTCAGCGTCCTCTGTGCCTCATGAGACGGTGCCCTTGGTTAGGTTATTTGGTCAGTGATACACTACAAGGAGCCCTTTCAGCTGGACACATCAGTGCAATAAATCAACATCAGAAAATGACGGGTGCTGGGCATGGTGGCGCACGCTTGTAATCCCAGTTCTTGAGAGGCTGAGACAGGAGGATCGCAGGTTCATGGCCAGCCTCAGCCACTTAGTGAAGCCCTCCACAACTTAGTGAGACCCTGCTTCAAAATAAAGAATAAAAAATAGGGCTGGGGGTATAACTCAAAGGTAGAATGCCCCTGGGTTCAATCCCCAGTACTGAAAAAAAAAAAAAAAGAAAATGACTTGGATATAGGAGAATAAGGTTGTGGAGTAATAAATTGTGTGTGTGTGTGTGT
>PVJS01013717.1:0-21221 GCA_004027185.1 Glis glis | reverse complement strand
CTTTTTTATTCTTTATTTTGAAACAGGGTCTCACTAAGTTGCAGAGGGTCTCACTAAGTAGCTGAGGTTGGCCGCGAACCCGGATCCTCTGATCTCAGCCTCCCAAGTACTGGGATGACAAGCGTGCGCCACCATGCCCAACTTAACTTTTGTTTTGAATCAGGGTCTTGCTATGTTGTTGAAGCTGTCCTCCGATCCATGATCCTCCTGTCTCAGCCTCCCAAGTACTGGGATTACAGGTGTGCACTACCATGCCTGGTGTAATAAATGCTTTGAAATGTAATTGGAATATCAAGGGGAACCATCATGTATATATAGCACATATAATTTATTTATTTAGTTAGTTACTTTTTTGCGATACTGGGGATTGAACCCAGGGTCATTCTACCTCAAAGCTCTACCTCCAGCCCTATTTTTTAATCTTTATTTTGAAACAGGGTCTCACTAAGTTGCAGAAGGCCTCACTAAATAGCTGAGGCTGTCCTTGAACCTACGATCCTCCTGTCTCAGCCTCCCAAGTACTGGGATTACAAGCGCACACCACCATGCCTGGATTATATTTATTATTATCTATATATTATATATTATTATATATTATTTATATATTATATATGTATATGTCACTATATAAAATATGTATCATTTTATATTTATACATATATGAGTAAATAGGTATATATAACAAATGAATTACCTTATCTTTTTCTCAGGCTAGAAACCAACTGACTCTCTAATATTCCACAGCCTAAAGAAAAGCTAGCTTGCACTGAAATGCCTCTTTCTTGTTACCACTCTAGGACAATGACAAGCTGGGCTGAACTGAGAACAGTTAAAGAAAAATACATTAAGATAAACATCCAGAATTGGGGATTACTATAAAAATTAGAGATGCATATACCAGAGTATTATGAACATTATTCATTTTCATAATACCCCTGAATTCTCCAGCAAGTCCACGAGTGCCACAGTCTAGTTTTGCAGGAACAAATCCTCACGGTTCCTTCTGCCTTGCTGCATGCATGCCTTTACCTCAGAATCAAACTGGATATTAAGAAGTCCCAACTAGCCAGGCGTGGTGGTGCACACTTGTAATCCAGTACTTAGGAGGCTGAGACGGGAGGATCGCAGGTTCAAGGACAGCCTCGGGTACTTGGTGAGGCCTCCGCAATTTAGTGAGACCCTGTTTCCAAATAAAGAATAAAAAATAGCGCTGGGTGTAGTTCCGAGGTAGAATGCCCCTGGGTTCAATCCCTGGAACCACACACACACACACACACACACACACACATACACACACGCACACGCACACGCACAGACACACACAGTCCCAACTACTTAATCTTAGAAAAATGTTCTCCTTCCCTTTATTTATTTATTTATTTTTGCGGTACTGGGGATTGAACCCAGGGGCATTCTACCTCCGAGCTACATGCCCAGCCCTATTTTTTATTCTCTATTTGGAAACAGGGTCTCACTAAGTTGCAGAGGGCCTCACTAAGTAGCTGAGGCTGCCCGTGAGCCTGGATCCTCTGGTCTCAGCCTCCCAAGTACTGGGATTACAAGCGTGCGCCATCATGCCCGGCTCTTTTTTCCTTTAAGAAGGGAGTAAAGATGGAAAACAACAGCTGCTTGAAAAGACCATTTAGCCAGGCATGGTGGTGCACACCTATAATTCCAGTACGTGGGAGGCTGAGGCAGGAGGATTGTAGGGTTGAGGTCAGTCTCAGCAACTTAGTGAGAAACCCTGTTTCTTTTTTCTTTTTTGCAGTACCAGGGATTGAACCCAGGGGCGTTCTACCTCCGCGCTACACCCCCGGCCCTATTTTTTTATACTTTTTTATTTTGAAACCGGGTCTCACGAAGTTGTGGAGGGCCTCACTAAGTAGAGAGAGAGAGACAGGGAGAGAGAGAGAGAGAGAGAGAGAGAGCGAGCTGAGGCTGGCCGCGAACCCGGATCCTCTGGTCTCCGCCTCCCAAAGTACTGGGATTACAAGCATGCGCCACCACACCCGGTGAGAAACCCTGTTTCAAAATAATAAAAAAAAGAAGGCTGGGGGTATAGCTCAGCTACAAGTTTGTGATCCAAATGCCAAGAATGAAGCTCATATTAGCCCCAAGAGACTGACCCTTGAGCCTCACAGGTAGCAGAGTGGGGCCTGAGACTTCCCAAGAGTCTCCCTTCCTCTGTGAAGCCAGTCAAAAGGGGCCCCAAGCAGCTTCGTTCACGGCCCCTGCATGCCCTGCAAATGCAGTACTTTGTGCATGCACGTGCGTGCGTGCGTGCGTGCGTGTGTGTGAGATAATAAGAAAAAGATGGCCCAGCCTGGTGGCACACGCTTGTAATCCCAGTACTTGGGAGGCTGAGATGGGAGGATCGCAGGTTTGCGGCCAGCCTCAGCTACTTAGTGAGGCCCTCTGCAATTTAGTGAGACCCTGTTTCAAAATAGAGAATAAAAAATAGGGCTGGGGGTGTAGCTTGGAGGTAGAATGCCCCTGGGTTCAATCCTTGGTACTACCAAAAACAAAAACAAACACAAAACAAACTTTGTAAGAGTTCTACGATGGGTTTTTACTGCTTTCCTGGCTTCCTTACGTCAGAGAACTGAGGCACTGTTATCATTTTTGAAAACAATCCACTCGGCCTCAGCAAAGCATCCTGGCCCACTTGCCAGTCCCCGCGATGGCGCTCGGCTCCGACGCCTCCCTCCTCGGGCATTCCTGGGCATGGGAAGCTCTGGCCTGCTCCCAGCCAGGAGTGCGGTGAGTGCCCCCCCCCCCCCGCTCTGAATTACTTTAACTGCTTGAGAAAAGCACACGGTCACCTTTAGTTCTGAAACTGACATGGATTAAAAGACATTGCTGGAAAGTTGGGCTGGTGCAACCCCATCTTTTCTTTTCTTTTCCTTTTTTCTTTTTGTTTTTACGGTACTGGGGATTGAACCCAGGGGCTATCTCCGAGCTACACCCCCAGTCCTATTTTTTTATTCTTTATAAAACTAAGTTGGGGAGGGCCTCACTAAGTAGCTGAGGCTGGCTGCGAACCTGTGATCCTCTGGTCTCAGCCTCCCAAGTACTGGGGTTACAAGCGTGTGTCACTGTGCCTGGCCAACCCCATCTTTTCTTAGAAGAGGGAAGTCTCCCAGACAGTCCTGCCTATCACAGGAGGGCAAGGAGCCTCTGCCACCCCACATCCTCATACAGGGGCACAAGCAAAAGGGCTTTAACTAGAGGTAAACTGAGGTGAATACTAGTCCTGACATCAGTGCGAAGATATCACATAAAATCACCAATTACCCCAAATTAAGCATTTTATTGGCAAGAACTGGGGATCAAACCCAGTTACAGCTCCATCCCTTTTTATTTTGAGACAAGGTCTCGCTAAGTGGACCGGGCTGGTCTTGAACTTGCGATCCTCCTGCCTCAGCCTCTCAAGTTGTTGGGATTATAGGCATGGAACACCATAACCCGCTAAAGTAAGCATTTAAAAAATTGTGACTCTGGCGCTCTATGATCCTGTATCTACCTGTCCGTATCTTACTACTTGGACTTTTGTGGCTTTGAAGAACTTGGCCAAACGTTTTCTTCAGCAATCTCGTGAGCAGAAGTGCATGTTGAGAACATGAGGAAGCCAAAGAGCCCAGGAGGGGCCGGATCTGTATTTAGGACAGTGAGAGACCGCAACAGCTGGGAGTGTGTGGGCTGACTGCAGTGGAGGGCACGGGATGCAGAACCGTGCAGGCTGGCCACCAACAAAAACGACCTCCCCGTGTGACCTCCCTGCAATGCAGTGCGGTGCTTGAAGGATCAGGTGACATGAACTGGTGCAAGATGGGGCCCCTGTGTCTGAGGTTGCTTTTACCTTTTTTTGGTACTGGGAGCTGAACCCAGGAGCATTCTACTTCCAAGCTAAATCCCCAGCCCTATTTTATTTTTTATGTTGAAACAGGGTCTTGCTAAGTTGCTGAGGGCCTCACTAAGTTGCTGAGGCTGGGCTTGAACCTGTGATCCTCCCATCTCAGCCTCCTAAAATTGGGATTACAGGTGTATAAGCCCAGTATTGCTTTTACCCTTTGTATAAATTGTACAAAAACTTTCATTTATATCATTCCTTCATAGAAGAAAACAGCTTGAGACACCCCCAAACAGACCAGAACAAAACAGTGAGTGTTACCTGCCATCAAAGAAGAAGAACTTCCCGCGGCCGTTCTTTTCTCCATGAACAAAGTTGCCCTCAAATCTGTCGGTGGAGGAGTAGGTGACTGTGCAGAACCCGTGCGGCAGCCCATCGTCATCCAGTTGCCCTGGGGAAGGGACCACAGACAAACCTTAACACCGACCGTCAGCCCGGGTGGTGCTGCCCTTGCGCCCCTTCCCTGGCACGAGGCCACCAAACTCGGCCACACTGCAGAATCTGAAGTTTAAATAGGCTTGCATCTTACCTGGGACTGAGAGCTATTACCAACAATATCCCCTGCAGCGCCCGTTATGATCTGCCAAGTACCTCCCCACACAGGACTTCTTATTTTGGAGACGAATGCCCCCATCTCTCGTGCTTAACTGAAACGTGGCTCAGACTGCCTTGCCAGATACATCGCCTTTGCAATGAGTTACTGAATAAAGTTAAATTATATAATTTATTTTGCAATTATGCAATATGATTTTATGTGTCATTCTATAGTATGATGTGCAGGACTCTAGCCAGTGTGAGAAACCCTGCATTAAATGTTACAATCAGACAATGTGGGACAGAGCTACATCTCTAAAACTGCCCTAATATTTAAATATCTCATCGACGGAGAGTTCTTCTAAGCTTAATGTTCAGCTTAACCTTTCTGCTTTACTTACAATATCATTCAGCTTTGAATGTTTAGCAATAACCTTATCACCTACCTCCTACTGTGTATCAGGGAGTTTATTTAATATAATTTTTGTGGTACTGGGGAACCCAGGGCCATTCTGCCTCAGAGCTACCTGCCCAGCCCTTTTTATTTTTGGTTTTGGAACAGGGTCTCACTGAGTTACTGAGGGCCTTGCTAAGTTACTGAGGCTGGTTTCGAACCTGTGATGCTCCTGTCTCAGCCTCCCAGGTTCTGGGATTACAGGCGTGTGCCACCATGCCTGGCTGGGTTGGTATTGGCAATGGAGCTGAAAGTGTCCACAAGGCCATTCCAGAAGTCATTCCACTGACCTCTACTTGCTGGCTCTTCTTGGGTCACAGACTATATTCTAATATATATGCTCGCAGTCAATGTTTATGTTCTCTATTACTGTCTACATATTTCACAAATCCCAGGAATCGCCCCACCAGTATATCTCCAATCACTCTGGTGAGCTGATTTTGCAAAGGCGGGTGAATATAAAGGCGGCAGTTAGCTGGGCGTGGTGGCGCACGCTTGTAATCCCAGTACTTTGGGAGGCGGAGACCGGAGGATCCGGGTTCGCGGCCAGCCTCAGCTCTCTCTCTCTCTCTCTCTTTCTCTCTCTCTCTCTCCCTGTCTCTCTCTCTCTACCTAGTGAGGCCCTCCGCAACTACGTGAGACCCGGTTTCAAAATAAAGTATAAAAAATAGGGCCGGGGGTGTAGCGCGGAGGTAGAACGCCCCTGGGTTCAATCCCTGGTACCGCAAAAAAAAAAAAAAAAAAGGCGGCAGTTACTCCACCAGCTGTTTCCTGGGTTAACAACCTGGACCATGGATGGAAACGGAATGAAAATATTAAATACTGTGTGTAATGCAGGACATTAAACACTAAAATGTGCCTTCCAGATGGCTCACAGCCATAAAAGAAAACATAATTCATACAACCATGATGAATGCTTTAGTTTCCTAAAACGATTTCTTCCAACATGATAAAAGAATATGATGAGCCAGGTGTGGTGGTGCACACTTGTAATCCCAGTATTTGGGAGGCTGAGACAAGAGGATTGCAGGTTCGAGGACAGCCTCAGCAAGTAGTGAGACGCTCATCAACCTAGCAAGACCCTGTTTCAGAATAAAAATAAAATAGGGCTGGGGTGTAGCTCAGAGGTAAAATGCCCCTGGGGTTCAATCCCCAGAACCACACACACACACACACACACACACACACACACACACAAAAGAATATGATGAGGCTGTACTTGGGAGGCTGAGACAGGAGGATCAAAGGTTCGAGGTTAGTCTCAACAGCTTATTGAGGCCCTCTGCAACTTAATAAGACCCTGTTTCAAAATAAAAAGTAAAATAGGGTCAGGGGTGTAGCTCAGAGGTAGAATCCTGCGTTCAATCCCCAGTACCACTAATAATAATAAAAAATAATAATATCAAGAATCATCATAATAATATTAATATGAGGCTGGTCATGCAGTTTAGTGGTGAAGCACTTATCTAGCATCTATGAAGCTCTGGGTTCTATCCCAGCACCTCTAAATAAATAAATAAAATTCTGAGACTAAAGCCTGGCGTGGTGGTGCACACTTGTAATCCCAGTACTTGGGAGGCTGAGACCGGAGGATCCGGGTTCACGGCCAGCCTCAGCTACTTGGTGAGGCCCTCCACAACTTAGTGAGACCCTGTTTCGAAATAAAGAATAAAAAATAGGGCTGGGGGAGTAGCTTGGAGGTAGAACGCCCCTGGGTTCAATCCTCCGTTTCGCAAAAAAAAAAAAAAAAAAAAAAAAAGTTGTAAGACTATTATCCCTTGGAAGAGATGGTAAGTACTCTTACAAATAATTACAATGCTTTTTATTTGTATTATTGATTACAAAACATAAAACAACAGCAAACTAATACACTGTGTTCTGGGTACATCTAACTCCATATAAAAGAGGTGACCTAGAACCCAGGACAGTAAAATGTTGTGCTGCACTGACATACATCGCGGTCACTACTGTTCCTGTACTCTCGACACAACCTTTTTCTACAAGAGCCAGGAAATTAATTGTCAGGAGGGAGCGAGGCCATAATTGCTCCCGTTTCCTACAAAAACCAACGGTACATGGCATAATCCAATGCCACTTGAGCCCCATGAAACAATGTGGACAATTATTTTCTAAATATCTTTCTGATGACATTTCTCTCACTGAAATAGATTAAATTGACTTTTTTTCTTTTTGTAAAAAAACACTTAGTAAAAAGCTCTCTTTTATGAAACGTTGTTGGGATCAAATTAAATGGAGCCATTAACATTCCTATGGACTTAATGTCCCACTTTTAGTTTAAGTATAAAACCAGAATAATCAGGTTAGCCTCCTATGAGAGTATTTACTAATTTGTTGAAAATGCCTTCCTCAGAGAAAACAGTTTCCATATTTCAAATTTTAAAAAGTTAATGTCAGAGCCGGGCATGGTGGCACACGCCTGTAATCCCAGTACTTGGGAGGCTGAGACAGGAGGATCACAGGTTCGAGGCCAGCCTCAGCAACTCAGTGAGGCTCTCAGCAACTTAGTGAGACCCTGTTTCTAAATAAAAAAATAAATAGGGCTGGGGGTGTAGCTCAGAGGTAGAAGGCCCCTGGGTTCAATCCCCAGTACCACCCCCCCAAAAAAATTAATGTCAATAAAATGTGTTATTCCTCTTTAGATCGAGAGAGATATTCTGATAAACATGAACACTAAGGGGAAAAACCCCAAAGTAAATTCATCCCTCCTTTTGCTCCACCCTGTCCTCTCTCTGAATAAACTGTGGCAGCTGCACCCTCAGCAGTGGAACTGAGACACTGGAGAAAAGCAAAGGTGTCGTGTAACACAGGAGGAGCGCTTAGAGGTCAAGACTGATCCCAACTGAGATGACAAGGGAAATATCAGGTCTGCCCCACCAGCCATGCCTGCTGCAGGGCCTCTTTCAACAGGCCGGTGGGGAGGAGTCCATCACAGACAGAGAGAGAGACAGAGAGACAGACAGACAGAGACAGACAGAGAAGACAGGAAGGCAGGGATCTACTGAATGATGGCCATTTCTTAGGTAACCTTGTGCTTTTAGAAGAAAGTGCATGGATCTGTGACCCTTCCCTGCCACTCTCAAGGTTCATGGGGGGGGGGATAGAGACTGAACCCAGGGGCATTCTACCTCTGAGCTACACCCCCAGGCCTATTTTATTTTATTTTAATTTTTTTTTTTTTTGTGGTACTGGGGATTGAACCCAGGGGCGTTCTACCTCCACGCTACACCCCCGGCCCTATTTTTTTATACTTTATTTTGAAACTGGGTCTCACGAAGTTGTGGAGGGCCTCACTAGGTAGAGAGAGAGAGAGAGAGAGAGAGAGAGCGAGCTGAGGCTGGCCGCGAACTCGGATCCTCTGGTCTCCGCCTCCCAAAGTACTGGGATTACAAGCGTGCGCCACCATGCCCGGCTCCCAGGCCTATTTTATTTTTTACTTTGAAACACTAAGTTCACTAAGTTGCTGAGGGTCTCACTAAGTTGCTGAGAGTGGCCTTGAACTTTTGATCCTCCTGTTTCAGCCTTCCAAGTACTGGGACTACAGGCATGTACCACCATGCCTGGCTCACTTTCAAGGTTTTTAGGTTGCTTGTGAGAGAGTTCTGCAATTTATCAGCACATAGCAGGATCTTCATGACCTTCCTTCCTTCCTTCCTTCCTTCCTTCCTTCCTTCCTCCCTTCCTCCCTCCCTCCCTCCTTTCCTCTTCTTTCTCCTTCCTTCTGTCCCTTCTTCTTCTTCTCTTCTTCTTCCTCTTCCCTTCTTCTCCTTCCTTCCACCTCTTCCTCCTCTTCTTCTTCTTTGTCTTCTTCCTCTCCTTCCTTTCTTCTTCTTCTTCTTCTTCTTCTTCTTCTTCTTCTTCTTCTCCTTCTCCTTCTTCTCCCCCCTTCTCTTCTCCTCCTCCTCTTCATCCTCCTCCTCCTCCCGTTCTTTCTCCTCCCCCTCTTCTTTTTCTTCTTCTTCTTCTCCTCCTTCTTCTTCCTCCTCCTCCTTCTCCTTCTTTTCTCGTGTGTGTGTGTGTGTGTGTGTGTGTGTGGTTGAACCAGTGTATATCTAAAAGCTAGGTGTCTAGCAAGGTGCTAGGCTAGCTCTATCACCGAGCTCCATCCCCAGCTCTTTTTATTTTATTTTGAGGCAGGGTCTCTCTAAGTTGCCCAGGCGGGCCTTGAACTTTCGATCCTCCTGCCTTAGCTTCCCGAGTATCTGGGAATACAGGCATGCACCACTGCACCCAGTTCAAGGATCCCCTTTTGAGTTTGTTTTTTGTTTTCTTTGCATCCTTAGGATGTGATCAATGAAAAGAATTAGGAATTAGAGGTTGTGATCCTTCAAGACTTCCACTCTGAATATTTAATAGTCCAGAATAGTTTTCCAAGCAGTAGAACTTTATATCAAAAAACCAGACACAACCCAAACAATAACAACAAAGAGACTTTCCAAACAAATAAACACAGGGAAGAGAAGAAATCGGGTCACTATGCCCCCACATTTCTTTTCAACGTCAGTGCTACAAAAGCTGCCGGCATACTTTCTTGTTCAAATGCTGCTTGGACAATAATATCATGTGATATTGTGTCACATCAGCAATAGTTTACTTAGTTTGTTTTTGCAGTGCTGGGGGTGGAACCAAGAGCCTTGTTAGGCAAGTACTCTACCACTAAACCACACCTCTAGCCCTACTATCAGTTAATCTAATGGAAAGGGATATTGATTTACAGTGAGGAAAAAAAAATGTGTGTTCCTACGACATGTCTGGCACTGGGTTAAGTCCTTTCCTGTTCTCTCCCTTTCTTTTTTGTGGTACTGGGGATTGAGCCCAAGAGCATTCTACCTCTGAGCTACACCCCCATTGTATTTATTTTATTTTAAAATAGGGTCTCACTAAGTTATTGCACACTGGCCTCAAACCTGCCATCCTCCTGTCTCAGCCTCCCAAGTACTGGGATTACAGGCGTGCACCCTCGCCCCTGGACTGCTGTCTACTTCTTTTTTCTTTTATTGCGGTACTGGGGATTGAACCCAGGGGCATTCTACCTCCAAGCTACACCCCCAGTCCTATTTTGTTTTTATTGTTTATTTTGAAACAGGGTCTCACTAAGCTGCGGAGGGCCTCACTAAGTAGCTGAGGCTGGCGGCGAACCTGTGATCCTCCTGTCTCAGCCTCCCAAGTACTGGGATTACAAGCATGTGCCACCACGCCCGGCCTGTTGTCTACTTTAAACCTGAAAGCAATCCCCTCGATTTCTTCCTTGCAGATGAGGACATCAATGCCATGTGACTTGCCCAAGAGACATGCTGACCACCTGGAATGTGCTGATGGATGCTGGAAGTCCCAGCTCACTTTCTCTCTAGAGAAGGACCAAGGAACACAACACCTTTCTTCCTAGCTAATGAGAATAAGGTGCTTCTAAAAGATAGCAATGCCCAGGCCCCTGGTAGAGAAGTGGAAGACTCTGTGGCTAAGGTAAGTCTCATACAACTGCCAAGATTTTCAACAGCATATCCTGGTTGCAAATTGTTATCCCCGCCCAGTGCTACCTAACTCAGAGAGAAACACTGTTCCCCCAGGCTTGACAGAGGTCAGTTTGTAGAAATCGCAAAATCAGCCAAAGGCCTTGCAGGCCAGTTCCCACTACTCAGAGGGCGAGCGCCAGGCCCACAGAGCAGGAGAAACTAGCCTGAATGGCGGCTCTGTGTTTATAATGCCACCCCAGCTACTGCACCATTTTAAATACTTAGAGGAATTGGAGAGTAACATTCCACCAGTCTACCTCTCTGCATTTTGTTCCAAAGATCATTATCAGTCGAATGGATAGAAAGTTACATTTTCCCCTTGAGTTACTTCTTGTGTGTTATTGGGGATGGAACCCAGAGGCCTTCTACCTCCCGCCTATACCATATTTTTTATTTGGAAACAGGGTCTCACTAAGTTGTTAAGAGCCTCACTAAGCCAGGCGTGGTGGCACACGCATGTAATCCCAGTACTTTGGGAGGCAGAGACTGGAGGATCCGGGTTCGCGGCCAGCCTCAGCTCTCTCTCTCTCTCTTTCCCTGTCTTTCTCTCTACCTAGTGAGGCCCTCCGCAACTTCGTGAGACCTGGTTTCAAAATAAAGTATAAAAAAATAGGTCCAGGGGTGTAGCGCAGAGGTAGAACGCCCCTGGGTTCAATCCCCGGTACCGCAAAAAAAAAAAAAAAAAAAGAGCCTCACTAAATTGCTGAGGCTGCCTTTGAACCTGCGATCCTCCTATGTCAGCCTCCCAAGTACTGGGATTACAGGCTTGTGCCACCACGCCCGGCTCCCTTGAAGCTACTTCTGAGTGAGGTTTTCCCCTAACCTGTTAAGAGCCAGGCATGTATTCTATGCCACAAACGAAAGTCCTCCAGATCAGAAACCGGCTGCTGACTGCCTGGGGCTGACTCACAAGAGATCTGAGAGTGGTGTGTGTGTGCGTTTCCTGCAGAACAAGAGACCCTTATAAAGACTGTTAGTTTTGCAGACTAGAACACAGCCAAAAAATAAATAAATAAATAAATAAATAAATAAATAAATAATTTTTTAAAAAGGCAAGCTTATTCTATTTAATGCAAAGAACATTCCCTCCTGATAATGTATTTGCACTGGCTATTAAGAACATAATTTGATTTTTAAGGATTCTTTGCAGGAGCTCAACCATTAGTTGTGAGGGTCATAATTCTAACGTGTGGCCCACACAGAGAGACTGCTACCAGTCCCCTAAGCATACATTTGTCCTAGGTATACAGCATGGGCGGTGCTATTAGAGACAGGCAGGAGAGGGTGTTAGGGGGACTGTTCACAGAAATGTTATTATTTTGAGGGAGTTGGGGTGGGGGAACCCTGAGCCGCTTGTTTTCATCCTGACTCCTTGGTCTGTGGATTCTGATATTTCCCCTTGTTATTTTTTTTTTTTTTTTGCGGTAATGGGGATTGAACCCAGGGGCATTCCACCTCTGAGCTCCACTTCCAACCCGACGTTTTAGTCTTTATTTTGAAACAGGGTCTCACTAAGTTCCCGAGGGCCTCACAAGTTGCTGAGGCTGGCCTCGAACCTGCGATCCTCCTGTCTCAGCTTCCCAAGTACAGGGATTACAAGCGTGCGCCACCGTGCCTGGCTCAATATTTCCCCTTTTTGAGCAGTTTCCCTCCGTGTCTCCTCCGTGTTTCCAGGCCTTCCTGTGTTTCCCTGCCCTCTTGACTACACATCTGGTCTCTTGCAAAGAGCCTCCGGGGCGATGGCCGCAGCTGCTGTTGCAGCCCCACGCCTGCCCTGCTCACCACTGCCTGCTCAGCTCTGCAGAGCGGAGCGCCGACCTGTCACTCCCAGCTCTACAGGGTCCCCTCAGCTCCTATGGTTCCAGCACAGTCTCTGCCTGCAGCCCGGGACCCAGCCTCCTTCCCTGTTCTTACCTTCCACCTTCCTCCTTCCAAGCCCTGCAGAACCTCAAAACCAAGAGGTTGTTCTCTGGATGCGCCTGCACAGCTGCACGCCTCAACTCTACTCACAATGTCCCTGCTCAAGTCAACACTAGGCCGCCTCTCCTGGGAAATCCTGCGCCCTCTATGTCCCCAAGCTGCAACTAATCCTTACTAACTCTCAACCCCTGCCATGCAACTCTATAAATGCATCTTTATTTGAACAGATATCAGGGGCCACATTTGTGTATCTCTGGATAGACAAAGAAATAGATAGAGTAGCAAATACTTGTTTCCAAAAGCCCTGAAGAATAACAATGGAAAATTAAACATCAGTCTCTCCTCAAGCATTGAGCTTCAAAATGGTTTTTATTTATTTATTTATTTTTGTGTGTGTGGTACTGGGGATTGAACCCTGGGGCTTTCTACCTCTGGGCTACACCCCCAGCCCTATTTTTTATTCTTTATTTTGAAACAGGGTCTCACTAAGTAGCTGAGGCTGGCTGCAAACGCGGATCCTCCAGTCTCAACCTCGCAGGTACTGGGATTACAAGCGTGTGCCGCCACGCCCAGCCACTATGAGCACAGGCACCTGTGTTGCCTGCTAGTCTGGAGGCTGAGGCAGGAGGCCAGATTGCTTTGAGCCTGGGGGCTATGAGGCCAGCCTGGGCAATATAGAGAGACCCCATGTCAAAATAAATAAATAGAAAAACAAATAAATCAAGCAGGGCACAGTGGTACCCGCTATAATCCCAGTGCTTGGGAGGCTGAGACAGGAGAATCGCAGGTTTGAGGTCAGCCTCAGCAAGTAGTGATACTCTCATAAACCTAGTAAGACCCTGTTTCAAAATAAAAAAAAATAAAATAGAGCTGGGGGTGTAGCTTGGAGGTAGAATGCCTGAGTTCAATCCCTAGCACCACTAAAAATAAATAAATAAATAAATAAATAAAATTAAAAGCCACAGTGAGCGCTCAGGTGCAGCTCTCCTCTCCAGTCCTCTGAGGCCCAGGGCTTGCTGCTTCCCCAAAGGAGCAGGGTAGACACAGGTACACACCACTCTCCCTCCCGACACATCCTCTGCCATCCCCACCTTCCCTGGGGAACGCATCCACAGAGTTCAGAACCTCACCGGGCGACCATTCCACCCTGACAGAGATCCAAAGCGTAGACGATGCATAGGACATTTAAACTCAGGTCCTCTAGAGACTGATTTCTTCCCCACTCTACATTTCTAAGCAGGAAAAAGAATGTCTGTTGCAGAGGCTGAAAGTTAAATTCTCTTCTCCCAGGTGCATTTTTCTGAAAGACAGTCAACTCTATCAGAAACAACCGCTGAAGAGTTCCACTGATAAAGAACGATACTGATATACTTAAATGTTGCTTCTCCACTCAGCCAACAAGGATTTCAAATACTCAACTGACTCATCAAAAATAAAGAAATGTAGGCAGGCAGTTTGGTATGGCAGAGGGGATTCTAGAAGCCCAGCCTGTCTCCTCTCCTTGCGAAGTGGCCTTGGATTAGTTCTTAACTTCTCTGTCTCCATTCCCTCCTCTGTAAAATTAGGATATTTGTGCCTGTCTCATAAGACTGAATGGACAATATCTGTACAATACGAAGCACAGAACCTGTGTGTAATAAGAATCAAACAATTAGAGCAATGATAATAATAGGTATGACAATGAACTACTAAGAAGAGAGCTGTGTTTATGGAGAGAGGCAGATTAGTTGGTTCTTAAGACACCCGGGTATTCAGACTAGTTTAGATCATCAGCAGTTTCTACTCCATGCTTGTGTTAGCTATTAAGCAAAGACCACTGAGAAAGCACTAAAACAGTCAGCATGGCTGAGAAAGGCCCATGGGTGCAATTTACCACACGCTCACACATCGCTCTAGGCACTGGGCAAGTTTGAGCCTGAGATGCCTCTAAAGCTTTTTTAAAAAAATACTTTTATTGGTGCATTGTAATTAAAGTTTTTTTTTTCATTGTTGTTGTTGTTTTGAGACAAGGTCTTTCCACGTGTTGCCCAGGCTGGCCTAGAACTCCTAGGCTCAAGCAATCCTCCTGCCTCAGCTTCCAGCGCAGCTGGGACAACAAGCACGCGCCATCATACCTGGCTTTTCGAAGGGCTTTTCAAGTTTAAAAATTACTCTAGGGCTGGGGATGTAGCTCAGTGGTAGTGTGTTTGTCTAGCATGCGCGAGGCCCTGGGTTCAGTCCCCAGAACTACAGAAATAAATAATAAAAAAGAATAAGCCAGGCATGGTGGCGCACACCTGTAATCCTAGTACTTAGGAGACTAAGACAGGAGGATTGCAGGTTCCAGGACAACCTCAGCAAGTAGTGAGACTCTCATCAACCTAGCGTACACCCGAGGTAGAATGCCCCTGGGCTCGATCCCTAGTACCCCCCACATAATAATAAATAATAAAAATAAAAGTTACTTTAATTTTTCAGCATTAGGTACAACTGTGTAGCTATGTGTCCCAGATTGCCCAAGACATTCAAGGTTTACTAGTTGTGCCAGCGTAATTATTAATAGTGCCCCTCTTGCTCCCGAGTATGATTCAGGACAATAATGTATATAATCACCCTATATAACCACCTTTACAGCAGGGGGCAGGGTGGCACAAGCCTGTAATCCCAGGATTTAGGAGTCTGAGACACAAGGCTCGCAGGTTCAAGGCCAGCCTCAGCAACAACCTTCCCTGCTTATATAAGGAAACTTCCTGCTTCTCATCAGTGCACTGTCTCAAAAACAACATGAACACGTTTTGAAAGTTCTTTGTCACATTCTGCCAAGGAATCGGAGGACCAGAGACAACTGGGCCTTATGTTTCTGAACATTTTCGCAGGGGAAGGTGCCTTAATCTGGGGAGCCCTCCCCTGTGATGGAGGGTTTCTATTAAATTTTTACAAGTAAAAGTAAACTTTGAGGAATGAGAGCAAACTTTTAACAATTCAAGAAGAGCATTTTTTCTCTCTCTTAACACAGAGGCACAAGAAGCCAATAACTTAAATTCAAAGGCTTCCTGTGGACCGACTGAGGGACCCACCAACTAATCAACCATCTTTGGGCCCCACCTGGTTCCAACATTAAGTTTGCTTATTAGGGAGATATGAGCTCTCTGTGAGTTCACAACATTGTGAAAAAATTCTAAAGTTAAAAAAAACCTTTTTAATTACTTTGAAGCTAGATTTAAAAAATAAATTTTAATATTTACATTAGCTTGCATACTTTTAGAGAATTCAGAAATATTACTCAACTGCACCCCAAGCCTTCAGGAGCACCGCAAAGAGTTATGTTTATGAAAACATAAAAATTGATTCCTCTTAAGGTAGCACCCCACAATGCCTGGATTTGTAAAGTGTTGCCACTTTATCGTTGGTGAGAACTCGACTATACAAATTAGATGGAAACCAGAATCCACCAACAGCTAGAAAATTATTTACTGAGATGCTCGGTTGAAAATATTCTGGAATAATACCACACCACATTGCAAAACATCACGATGCACCGTCTGGGGCAGAGTCAAATAAATACGCTAAAGAGTATTTTCCAGTATTCGCTGTTACAAAATCATAACATGTCAGGATACAAACAACGAGATTGTATAACGTGCCCACAGCGTTTTTTAGAACTAGCCAAAAAAAAAAAAAGAGGTGGAGAAACTCAGCAAAAACAAAGTGGCCAAGAAGTCGGGGGAGGGGCGGCAGGCGAGCAGGGCGGAGAGACCCGAGCGGCGGCGGTGAGATCACCCACAGCCGACCGCACGGAATCCAGAAAGTTAGGTGTCACCCTGCAGCTCCGGTCGGCTCCGGCTCGGGCGCGGAAGGGCCGCCGAGGGGACGGCGCGCGTTCGAGCCCGGGCGCAGGGTGGCCGGGGGCGTCCAGGGCCTGCAATGATTTCATCTTTGGGGAGGAGCGGCCGCGGCCGCCACGTGCCTGGTCCCGCCCGGTGCGCGGCGCTGGGGACCGACCCGGCCCGGTGGCCGCGGGGCGCAGCGGCGAGCGGACGGGGATCGCGGTGGCCAGAGCAGGGCTGGGGGGACGGCTCTGCCGGCATCGGGGGGCTGCCCTCCGGAGCACCCCACCTCCATCCTCGCCAGGGGGAAAGGCCAGTGTGCCGGGCGGCTTTGCAACTCGGACGGGGATGCAGGCTGCGTCCCCGCGCCCCGTCCCCGGCCTGTGCACCGCGCGCTCCCGCCCGCGTGGCCGCGGCGGTCCGGTCCCCGCCCGAGCAGGGCAGCCGCCACCCGCGCCGGGCACAGCGGCGGCCGCGGGCCCGCCACTCCTGCCGCCTCCTCCCCGGGTCCCCGGGAGCGCCCGTACCTTCCACCGCCTCCTCCACCATCTCGTCGTCGCTGTCCATGGCGGCTGGGGACGCTGCCCAGCTCGGGGCCGCGCGGCTGCCTCCCGTCCCTCCGGTGCTCCCGGCGGCTGGGCGAGCGCTGGGGCTGAGCCCGGCGAGTTTGGAGGAGGAGGAGGAGGAGGTGGAGGAGGAAGAGGAGGAGCAGCCGGGCTGGCTCGCGCGGCCTCCCCCTGCAGCGCTTTCAATTCCCGGGCCTCCGGGGCCGCCGCCGCCGCCGTCCCCCTCCCTTCGCCCACTCGCCCGTCGCCTCCGGGGCTCCGGGGTGCCGCCGCGCGCCGCGGCCGCCGCAACTTTCTCCTGCGATCCCCCCTCTTTGTTATGGAGCAGCTGATCCGCTGACATCACCCGGCGCCGGTGCGCTCCCTCCCTCGCTGATTGACAGTTCCCTGTCCCTTCCCAGAAGTAAGGTTCCTTAAAACGAAAGGCGCCCGGGGCCGCGCTCGCTCGGCGCCCCAGCCAACCAGTCCCCGGGCCCGTCCGCGTCGATCCTCCTGCACCGCTTGGCGCGCTCCGAGCCGGCCACGCGGTCCTGGGGACCTCGGGGGTCTCGCCCCGCCTGATCTCCCCTCGTGCCAGGGGCAACTTGGATGTCCGCGGTGCATGCTCCCCCACCCCACCGCCACCTTCGGAAGCTAAGCGGAGAGCCTTTGCAGCGCCCCTGCTTCCTCTGTCCTCGCCCCCACGTCGCCCGGCTTGCCACCCCGAGCTGCACCAGTGCGCCACGCACAGGGGCGCAGGTGCTCCCACGGCTCCGGCTCCTCCGCCAGCGGGTCCCCGAGACGCCAGGGGGTGGCATCCCACCCCAGAGCCCCCAACCCCTTCCTCGGATCGCCGGGGCCACGGGTTATTCAGAAACTCGTGGGGTCTGAACGGCGGCCGGCTCTTTATCGGGCAGCAAGCGAGCCGCCCGGAGGCTTGGCAGGTGCCTCCTGGCGGCGGCGGCCTCGGAAAAGGAGCCCCCGAGCGGAGCAGCGCGGAGGGCGCCTCCTCCTCGCGCCTCGTGCTGCCCTGTGCTGTCCCCAGCTGTCTCCCTGGTCCTCCCAGTGCCAACCACTTCACAGACTCAGGCGTCTTGGAGTGGGGGAAACCACCGGGTTCCCGGCCTGGCCACTTATCGACCGTGTCATTACCGTGCTGCCTTTTGCAGGTGGCGGAAAAGGGCGGCCATAAATAGCGGGTTAAATGGATGCAAATGGACGCAATGTACCGTGGGATTACCGGGTGCCTTGCTGGGCTTCTGCCGAGGGCAGCTACTGCGCCGCCCGTCGGGGGAGAAGCGGGTGCGGCGGGGGGCAGAGAAAGTTGGTCCGTTTTTGTTTTTCTGCAGAATGAATGAGGCTTTGGGGATTTCTAAGTAAGTCCGCCACCCAGGAGACCACTCCTTGTTTTTGGCGCTGTGCCTTTTCAAAGCCAGGTTTTTTATTTGTTTTTAAGCGAGTATTGCTGGCTTTTATTTTATTTTGCGATCCTGGGGATTGAACCCAGGGGCATTCCACCTCTGAGCTCCCGCGAACCCTATTTTATTTTTATTTTTTATTTTGAAACAGGGTCACTCTAAATTGCAGAGGGCCTCCTCACTAAGTAGCTGAGGCTGGCCACAAACCTGTGATCCTCCTGTCTCAGTCTCCCAAGTGCTAGGATTACAGGCGTATGCCACCACACCTGGCTTCCATATTATATTGATACACAAAAACACACCAGATACTCATCTTCCCCAGGTTCCAGTTTATTTTTAGGGGCAAAAAGATAGTGAAGACGGGTGCTGTGATGCACACCTGTAATCCCAGTACTTGGAAGGCTGAGAGGAGGATCACAGGTTTGAGGCCAGCCTCAGCAACTAAGCAAGACCTTCAGCAATTTAGCAAGACTCTGTTTCACATATTTAAAAAAAAATTAAAGGGCTGGGGGAGCCGGGCGTGGTGGCACACACTTGTAATCCTAGTACTTGGGAGGTTGAGACAGGAGGATTGCAGATTTGAACAATGTACACCCCAGCCTCAATTTAGCTAGGCCCTCAGCAACCTCGTAAGACCCTGTTTCCAAATAAGAAATAAAATCGGGCTGGGGTGTAGCTTGGAGATAGAATGCCTCCAGGTTCAATTCCCAGTATGAAGGAGAAGGAGAAGGAGAAGAAGAAGGTGGTTTCAGCCTGGCATGGTGGCTCACGCTTGTAATTCCAGTATTTGGGAAGCTGATACAGGAGTTCGCAGGTTCACAGCCAGCCTCAGCTACTTAGTGAGGCCCTCTGCAACTTAGTAAGATGCTATTTCAAAATAAAGAATAAAAAATAAGGCTGGGGGTATAGTTTGGAGGTAGAGTGCCCCTGGGTTCAATCCCTAGTCCTCCCCCTCCCCCAAAATGCTGAGAGCTAAACGAAGAAGCAAAAATATTTTATTCCTTTGTGCAAAGGATGTAAGGGAGAGAGGATGGGTGGGGAGAATGCCCCCTCAGCACGTACCAGAGATACAGGTTCATGGTGGGTGGGTATATGTGTGGGGTGGGGAAAGGGGAGAAATCTGTCAAGGGTCCTGCCCCTGTCTTTAGGTTCAGAAGGATGTCCAACTGGAGGACATCTTTGGTTCAGCGAGGTTTCCAGGCCTCTACTGCATCCCCCAATTCTGCCAAGTCCCTCTTTCCATCTGCTGCTCTGAGAGCCCCTGGGACCCAGCACAGGGCCCCCATCACAGACCCCTCTGCACCTAGAAGGGGCTGGGAAGCAGCCAGGGCCTTCCTGGCCAGATGCCCGGCCTCCCATCCCTCACCATTCATTTCTGTTGGCTCTGGGCCCAACATTAGGCAAAATGTTTTATAGTTTCCTTAAAAAATACTAGTGTCTTTACAAGTCATGTTGAGTATGTTCTGAACCTCCTTCTCTAGACGGACTGATTCTTATTTATAGCCCCAGAACCAAACACAGTGGCTGCTGCTGAATGTGGGTTAGGCATTGTCAGCGATGATTCTGCAGATAGGAATATTGTGTTTTCTATAAACAGCGCTGAGTCGTCCTTACAGGCTAGATCCTCTTCCTGGGCTCTGGCAAAGTGCTTTGTCTCAGCTCAAGACTGAAGAGCGGTTTTGCGTTCTATTTTCCCACATCTGCTGGCCCCGACTCTGCTCCGTCACATTCTTTCCCACACTTTTCTTCATTGAGGGCTCATTTCACAAACCCACTTTCCACTTGGCTTCCCACCAGCTTCCCCTGTCATACTCTGTCCCCACCAATGTGGTCATGGGCTAGAAAATCAATAAAGCGCTGAATCACAATGCTCTAGCTGGCGGCAGCGTGGCTCAGCTCCTAACTCGCAGATACCGGCGCCCCAGGACAAGCCCTACCTGGGAGGAAAAGGACAGCATGGGACATCCAAGACCTAGGCCCTGGCTGGGGACCGGCTCACGTGTCCCCACTGAGAAGTGACTTTCCCAAGCTGCCGGGGCTTAGCTTTCATTGTGTCCAACGCTATGCCCATCTCTTCATTCTCTACTCAGGAAACACAGGCCCCTCTTTCACTGTGGCAAGCAATCAAAATGCTGAGTTAAGCTAGGTGTGGTGGTGCACACCTGTAATCCCAGTACTTGGGAGGCTGAAACAGAAGAATTGCAGGTTTGAGGCCAGCCTCAGCAACTTATCCAGACCCTTAGCAAATTAGCCAGACCCTGTTTCAGAGTAAAAAAATAAAATAGGACTGGGGGTGCAGCTTAGAGATAAAACACCCCTGGGTCCAATCCCCGGCACCCCACACACACACACACGCACAAAGCTGAGTTAATTTTATTTTAGCAATAGCATGTCTCTCCCCAGAGAATTTACAAGACTCATCTACTTATAAGACTGATGTAACTTTTGCAATCACTATATCTTAAACAGTTTCTTGTATCTTCTGCACCTTCCTACATTTAGGGGAAACAAGACAATTAGCTGCTGTGCCTGCTAAGCACATTGGGAAACATAGTGAAGGTGATTCCCTTGTGTTGGCTGTAAGTGCACCCCATTCTGCCCCATGATAAAGGCTGGGGGCCCAGAGCATGGAGTCTTCCAGGTCTCCTTGTTCCTGGGAGGCGGGAATTTCCAAGACTCAGCATCCGGGAGTCTGATGGGGCTTTTCCAGGGGCCCTGGTAAATTTGTGGTTAGTATTCCCACTCACCATTCGCTCACACTTTGGGCAAGGAGACAGGACAGCGAGGAACTCTTAAATAATCATCCAGCTCCATTTGGGCACTGCTGACTCCTTAACAAAAAATCTCCCCCTAAACTGGGCGTGGTGGCGCACGCTTGTAATCCCAGTATTTGGGAGGCAGAGAACGGAGGATCCGGGTTCACGGCCAGCCTCAGCTCTCTCTCTCTCTCTCTCTCTCTCTCTCCCTCTCTACTTAGGCCCTCCGCAACTTTGTGAGACCCGGTTTCAAAATAAAGTATAAAAAAGCCGGGCGTGGTGGCGCACGCTTGTAATCCCAGTACTTTGGGAGGCGGAGACCGGAGGATCCGGGTTCACGGCCAGCC
>PVJS01013716.1:0-41609 GCA_004027185.1 Glis glis | reverse complement strand
CCCTTTTTTTTTTTTTACTTTTTATTTTGAAACAGGGTCTCCCTAAAATGTTGAGAGTCTCACTAAGTTGCTGAGGCTAGTCTCAAACCTACAATCCTCCTGTCTCAGCCTCCCAAGTACTGGGATTACAGGCATGCGCCACCATGCTGAGCTGGAAGTTTCTTTTTATATAAGTATTTCAATTAATAAATGCAGAAGTACTGATAGACTCACGATGCCCTGTTCTGCTACCGCCAGTGATTTCTGTGGCTCTCAGTATTGATTGTTGTTGGGGTCTGAATGTGTCTCCCCAGATTCCTGTCCTGTACATCCCAGTACCCGCCTCTTGCCTTGTTGGTCCTAGTGGAGATGTTAAGTCCTAAGGGCTCCACCATCATGGACGGGTGAATGTTGATATGAAAAGGAGTTGAAGGACTGAAATCCTCTCTCACTCATCCGCCACGTCAGGACACAACAGCCTCCCTTGCCTTTCTCCTTGCGAGGACTCTAGAAGCAGGCCACAGCGGGGACTGGCGTCCTCATCTTGGGCTTCCTAGCCAGAGCTGTGCCGGAGTAAACTTCTGTTCTTTATGAATTGCCCTGTCTCACATACTGCTGCGCCAGCAGAAAATGAACGAAGACATCCATCAACCACCGCTACCATTAACAAAATAATAATCCTATGATAATAATCTTAATAATGCCTCACAGAGAGGCCTTGTATGTCTCCTGATGGAGGAACACGTTACCTCCCGTGAAGTCGCCTTGACAAAAGACATGAGTTATGAATCCACTCCAACACCCAGACCCACCTGCCGGCTTGCAGGAAGCAGCAAGTGCTGAGAAGCATGTTAGCATTGCAGCGTGTGCTGAGAAGCATGTCAGCAGCGTGGGGTGCAGTGAGAAGCATGTCAGCACTGTGGGGTGTGGGCGGTCTCAGGACTGGGGGAGCGTCCCCGACAGCGGCCCAGCCGCTTCAGTCCGTCAGCGGTCGGGGGAGAGGAGAGCGAGCGGGCGCTTACAGACTACTAGGGGCTTCATTGAGGCACAGCACCCCATCATGAAGTGTGGCTCTCATTTAAATCCCGCTTAAAATGGAACTTTTAAAAATAGAATGACTCTTATATGCTGATCGGTGAGTTGAACACTAATTTGGTATTTGATATTAAGGAATTATTATTTAAGTATAGTAATATTGCTAAAATTGTTAAGGAACTTTATCTTTTAGTAAGGCTTACTGAGCTATTTGTAGTTGAAATGACATATCTGGACATTTCTTCAACATAATACAGGCTAGGCCCCGGACGTGGTGGCGCACGCTTGTCATCCCAGTACTTGGGAGGCTGAGACTGGAGGATCCAGGTTCGCGACCAGCCTCAGCTACTTAGGCCCTCCGCAACTTAGTGAGACCCTGTTTCAAAATAAAGAATGAAAAATAGGGCTGGGGGTGTAGCCTGGAGGTAGAATGCCCTTGGGTTCAATCCCCAATACTGCAAAAAAAAAAAAAATACAGGCTAGGGACATGGGCTATAGGGAACACGCCACATATGGATTCTGGATACTATTTTATCTGCTATTGTATGTGTTTAAAATTACCCATAACATTGGTATCTTTAATATCTTGGAAGTTTACTTATTACTTGTTTCCATAAACTTTCTCCCATTCTGTATAACTTTAAATTTTTACGCAACATATTTTTAGACTTGAATATCTGTCTTTTTTATTGATCGTCCTTTCCTATTCTTCAACAAAAAAGAAAATTCATTAAAAATATAACTAGAATTTCTGTAAAATTAAACATACTGTGTGGTAATTGTTTTTAATAGTATACAATTGGTCAAAGTAGCACCAGCATACGTATAAGTAACAATTTTTGCTCTTTTTTTTTTTTTGCGGTACTGGGGATTGAACGCAGAGGCGTTCTACCTCCGCGCTACACCCCTGGCCCTATTTTTTTATGCTTTATTTTTGAAACCAGGTCTCACGAAGTTGCGGAGGGCCTCACTAAGTAGAGATAGAGAGAGAGAGAGAGAGGAGAAAGGAGAGAGAGAGATATATAGATCATGTGCGCGCACATGCGCGCTGAGGTTGGCCGCGAACCCGTATCCTCCGGTCTCCGCCTCCCAAAGTACTGGGATTACAAGCGTGCGCCACCACGCCCGGCCAATTTTTGCTTTTTTAATGTGGACATGCATGAAGACCTTCCCAACGAGGGCCTTTAGGTAAAGCCTAGTTTTTGAGCAATTGCTGGAGCAGGGAGCCAGCCACAACCCTCTGCATTCGGCCAGGCTTCCGGGAAGGCAGACAGGTGGGGAAGACGGCAGGGCGCCCCGGCTCCAAGCTGTTGGCATGGGGAGCCGTAGGCTGGCCATCCTGAGGAGGGGTGCGTGGTGGGATCAGTTGAGCGTGTGTGGCTTTCCAGCAGGTTCCAGGGCTGGATGCAGGAGCAAGAATGAAGGAGTAGATGTTGTTTTGTTACAGCAGCAGTCCCTGATTCTGCTAACTCCCTCCAAGTTAAATGCTAAGCAACAACCAGTGACTTTTCATCAGACACGTGTTTTTGTTGCTGTATCCATGGGCAGACCACTGCCATGTGCGGTCCTTTCTAGCGCTGGTGGAGTGGCAGAGTCCTTGGATGGTGGCCGCTTCTCCTTCAACCTCAAGCCATGCGTCCAGATGAGCTCTTTGTTATTCTGGAAGCTTCTTTGGTAGCTGCGCCTTTCAGCAGTTGTACAGTTCAGGGGAGGTAAAGCCTAATTTGTTTTATGATTTTTTCATTTTAAAAGTTGGAGAGGAGCCGCTCACGGCATCATTATGACTTTGCTGGGCTCTGGGCACTTTGGTTTTCATCGGCCTCTTTCTCCATAAAATATCAATAATGAGATTATAGTTTATATGACTTTATTTCAGTCTTTTATTTTTTTCTGTTATGTGCAAAATCTACTAGATTTTTATGGGCCCTAAAAGGATCGTTTTCTTCTGATATGAGAAAGTAATGAAGACATTTCCTTTGATTCTAAAAGTTGACTTTTGTTCTTCTGATGTTAAAAGAAATTCTAACATTGTCAGGGGTTCCCTAAAAGTACTGTGAGTTTTGGGCACTAGTGTCATGGATATGACAACCCTATGTCTCTTGACAGTGGAAAAATGGCTTTTCAGGCCAATAGAAGTTTTCTTGGGAATGATGCAAATTGTAGCTGCTCGTGATATATGATTAGCAGTGTTGATTTTCAGTATTATCCATGGCAGGCTTAGAAGACCTGATGCGCTCGGGGGGACACAGTTCACATGCAAATCATTGAGCCCAGGACAAATAATTTTTTTTTTTTTACTTTAAGACATTTTTTTTTTGTAATGCTCAAGGAGTGTGTGTGTGTGTGTGTGTGTTATTCTAGGGATTGAATCCTGGGGCGTTTTACCGCTGAGCTACACTGCCAACCCTATCGTATTTTTTTGTTTTGAAGCAGGGTGTCAGTAAATTGTGCAGTCTTGCTAGGATTACAGGTGTGCACCCCTAGGCCCAGCGTGTTGTAACATTTTTACCCCTTTCTAAGCAATATTAATCTTAAAGTTAATTTTATCCAGTATTTGGAAACATTCTGACATTTTCTTACTAATTTGTAAGGTTTTACTGACTTCCTATCTTTTAGAATTTGAAGAAATATCAGTAATTGTTACAGAAGACTTATGTCTTAAAGCCAACACCCTCTTTCCTTTTCCATCTCTTACTTTTTTCTTACCCAAGACTATACATATTGATTTCATCTTTCTGGAAGATCCACCATCTTTGGTTTAGAGATCTATCCTCCCAACATTAAATAGTAGTAGAATCTTATTTTTTGGATCTGATTTAAATATATATTGAAAATAGAAATAATATTCCTATTGTATTTCCTTTTAAGTTGTGAAGTGGAGCATGCCGTACAAATGGTATTCTCAGTATTTCAAATAATTACCTTCTTAGTGTGTGAGTTCTATTCAGCATAGAAAACCCATCCAGTTTTGTTGTAGATGCAGTCTGATTATTACATGTTGACAAGGTCATATATCTATTAATTGGATTGGAGATGGGATACAAAATTGCTGTAATTATTGTAATTTTCGAGCTAATTGCAGGGTTGGTGGTGAATATTTTACTTCTGCGAAATGAAAAACAGTATTCCATCAGAGGTTGTTCTATGGGGGTCTCAGACACTTTGTTTTATATCTTTGGTGCTTTTTGCCCAGAGAGCATCTCTTTTTGCATCTTTATTGGTCCCGACCTGCCTCCGAATGTCACAGTGTTGGCCGGCAGGGCCGGCAGGCAGGGGCTGAGGGTCCCCCTGGCTCCCTTTGTTCTGCCTGCCTGGGCACCTCTGTTGTTGATGAGCTGGAGTCCTCTCCTTTCAGATCTGTAACAGGTTGAGTGGGTCAGATCCAGTTGGCAGAGGAACCCTCTGCTTTCTTGTCGCCTGTGCCCCGCTTGAAATACTCCCTGAAATGAGCATTTTAAAACATTTCACCTGCTTTACGTGTTCTTTGCTTGAGTTAAAAATTAAAGAAACGATTGGCCAGCCCGCTTAGTGCTGCGGTGCAGGGCCTACTTGGCGTGTTCTCTCTCTCCTGTTTCTGCTGTCTCTGAGCTAAGCTCGCTTCCAAAGAGGGAAGCGGAATTGACATTTTAAAAACAACGGTGTGCCACCGGGTGCGTGCGCCGGGAGGATGGCAGAGGGGGCTCGTGCTGCCGAGGGAGGCTGGAAGCTCACTGCGGAAGACGGTAAAAGCCGACTGATGTTTATTCCCTGCTGAAATATGAACCGGAGGCGCAGGTGAGAATTGTGAGACCTAATGAGCAATTTGGCAGAGGAGACACCGCCAGGCGATGGCCACTCAGCCCGGACGGCCGCCGCGGGCCAGGTGTTTGTTCCAGAGGACCACACTTAAATACCACAAACGAGACCACGCTTCCGCCACCGATTCTTGATGGCGTGAAGAAGCATATGTAGCTTATTCTTCAGATTTCCAGTTAAACCACCAGCAATTAACATATGGTGACTTAGGTGGTAAAATTATTTTTAAACTTGCCTTTCACATGTTCATCACCAAAAAAATGTAAGATATACGTTCTCCAGATCACAACCTAAGTAATACTAGGCTTAAGACACACCACTAAAACCTAAGCGAGCTCTCGCTTCTGTGGACCGAGCATTGCGGCTGTGGTGTCTCTCGGGACACCCCCAAGTCACATTGGATGGTGGCGATTGTATAAGCTTACTTCCCCGGGACCCCTTTCCTCCCGTGGAACACAGGGAAAGGTGAGCATGTGCAGGACTCTCCATAGAGGCCCCCAATATATTGTGTCGTTCAAATGATGTTTGGAAAAGATTTTTGTGACTTTCACGTAATAGTCCCTTGGGACACTTCCCCGTTCACCTTCCCGATTGCACCATTTGGAAACTGAGGCCCAGTGATGAAAAACGAGGCTGTGTTCTGTGCTTGAGGCATAACCCCAGCTCAGGTCTACAGACAAGCAGAGGCATCGCTGGCGTGTGTGTGAACCCTTCTTGATCCCTCTGTTGGTTTACTTGTGGCATCTCCGGAACTCGGGCCAAAGCATCTTTGTACTTCCTGTCTGGCATCGGCATTTTAAATTATCTTTAAGCAGAATAAGCATTTGTCCCTTGCATTAATTATGTCTATGTGAAGCACTTAATTTTCTTCCTTCCTTCCTTCCTTCCTTCCTTCCTTCCTTCCTTCCTCCCTCCCTCCCTCCCTCCCTCCCCCCTCCCTCCCCCTCTCTTCCTCTCCCTCTCTTCCTCTCCCTCTCTTCCTCTCCCTCTCTCTTTCCTTCCTTCTTCCCTCCCTCCCCTTCCTTCCTTCCTTCCTTCCTGCCTGCCTGCCTGCCTGCCTGCCTGCCTGCTAGGGACTTTGTGCTAAGCATGCTCCCTTCTACTGAGCTATACCCCCAGTCTCACATTCTTCTTCTTATTATTTTTTTGGTCCTGGAGATTAAATCCCAGGGCATTTTACCTCTAAGCTACACTATCAGCCCTTTTTATTTTTATTTTTATTTTGAAACAAGGTCTTGATAAGTTGCTAAGGCTGGACTTGAGCCTGCAATCCACCTGTCTCAGCCTCCCAAGTACTGGCATTACAGACGTGTGCCACCACGCCCAGATAAGCACTTCAATTTTTAAAAATAACCTCCACACATATGTAAAATATATTTTACACCTAATAGTGTCCAATGGTCTGATTGCCCGAGGGGTTTTTGTAGATTTTCTGCACTGTGTGATCAGGCATAGACTTGGGCCTGCAGCTCTACCCTTGTCACATGACACTTGAGGGCAGGATGAGCGTTAGACTCCACCAGAAGTTGCCTTGAGCCGCGCTCTCTGCCCACAAGATCTCCCCACGTTCCAGCCTCATTGCGCCTCCTCCCCTTTTATCCTGACCTTTATGTTTGACTGACCCTGCGGTCTCACCTGAACCCTTGCCTTCCTATGATAATATATCTGACGTGCCCCATTATGCACGTCACGGTTGCATTGAGAATTTGTAGGGGCAATTTCTCTGTGACTGTTAAGGAAGTCTCATTTACATCAAAGGAAGGAGGCCCATTTCCAAATGGCAGTGCGGAGTGTGTCATTGCATAGATAAGATGGTTTTTCTGAGGCCCTTGTTTCTCTCGCGACTGTGCGGTGGTGAGGACACACGGTTTCTCTTCCGTTTTCACCTTCCGCCCCCTCCGCGGGTTTAGGCTGTTTTTCCTATTAGCGAGTGTCACAGAGAGACTCCTATTGTGGATTATTTTGTCAGCCTGAGAGCATGACAGATAAAACACTTTCTTCTCCTCTTGCTGCACTTGATAGCGATCTCTTGTTTACTTCTTGAGAATGTTTGCTTACTTATTTCCTTGTTGCTTTTAATATCGGAAATGGCTTTGGATTCCTATTTCTGTTCGCTCCCGTCTTGCAATTCCCAGCTGGAGATGTGCCTGGGAACTCAGAATCGCAGTGTCAGTCCCGGGGGTGAGGGGCCCGGAGAGCGGGACAGGAGAGGCAGCGGGGTGTGGGCACATGCGCCTTTGATGTTGTAACCTCCTCTGACTCCCGTAGAATGGACACCTACTCATCTCAGGGAGGGTGACATTTTTTTTTTTTTTTTTTTTTGTACTGGGGATTGAACCCGGGGCATTCTACCTCAGAGCTACACCCCCGGCCCTATTTTTTATTCTTTATTTTGAAACCGGGTCTCACAAAGTTGCGGAGGGCCTCACTAAGTAGCTGAGGCTGGCCGCGAACCCAGATCCTCCAGTCTCTGCCTCCCAAGTACTGGGATTACAAGCGTGCGCCACCACGCTCGGCCGGAGGGTGACATTTTAAAAGAACAACAAAAGCCAAGTCAAAATCGGAACCCAAAACTTGAAATCAGTTTAATTCGTTATATAATTTTGTATTTACTCAAATCGTTTACGTTGACTTTTGCTTATCGGTTCGTTGGATGGTGTCCAGTCAGCTCTCCGCCAGTGACAAGTGCCTGGAATATCAGCTTATAAGGAGGAAAGGCCTGTTTTGGCTCCTGGGTTCAGAAGACTCAGTCCATGGTCGCTTGGCCCTGGACTGTGGTGGCAAAGTACGTTGTGGCGGGAGCACGTGGCGATGGAGCTGCCCCCGCCTGGCCACCAGGAGGCAAAAGAAAGAGAGGAAGAGGAAAAGGCCCCAGTATCCCTTCCAGGGCACCTCGTGACCTCACTCCCTCCCGCGAGGCCCCTCCTCCTACGAGTTCCACCGCCTTCCAATGTGGGCCTTTGGGGACATTCCACCTCCAAACCGTGGCACCCACGGATCAGGAAGTCGCTGTTCTCCTGCGTGAAGACTCTTGACACTGACTCTACAGCATGTGCGCCGTGTGCTTGTGAAGCAGACGTTCCCGCGAGCGCGCGCGTGTGTGCTTGACCTCACAGCAGAAGGGGTTAGGGTACCTCGGGCACGGGGACACGGGTGTGCTCTGCAGACCTCTCCCCACGTCAGATACTGGATGCTTCCTTTCAGTGTCTCCCCCATTTTGACATTTGAAAGCACTTAAACTTCAGTACAATCTAGAATTTTCAGAGAACAGGAGCAAGGGTGCAGCTCGGCCACCCCATCAGCGTCTCTCCCTGTCGTGCAGTGTGTCCCCGCGTGAACTTGCTTTCTTATGTTCCCTCCATAGACGTAGAATGTCTTCTGCACCTACATTTCCTGTCTCTTCTAAGGATTCAGCAGCTCCTCCCCTTCATTTTCCACTCTTTTCTTACAGAGTTCAGGGCAAGTACTGCAGTCACGAGCTTGTTGCCCATACCACAGTTGTGTTTCTGCCCTATTATACAAGACATCTTTTTCTTATCTTTATTATAATATCATTGTGGTCATTAAATATTTATGCATATGTATATAATGTGTGTGTATGGATACGCCGATATGGCTGACTTTTTTCAGTTGAGGTTATATGTGGAAGGATTACAGAGGTATCAGATAACTTCAGAAAAATAAATAATTTTTTAAAGACAATGCTCACGTTTAAAGATGGGATAATTACACTTGGCTCTGTCACAGAAGCCTCAGACCCACCATAATACGGAGGAAGCAGTAACCAAAGGGCATTTTAGAATACTGCTCGGTTGTGCAATCTATCATCACTTTTAATTAAAATGTCAGTTTGGGCCATGCCCGATCCATGGGTTAATTTGTTATTTAAATCAGCTTAAGAAGTATTTATTTTAAATATAGAATTTGTGTTAATGAATTGGAAAAGAATATCCTGTTGCTTGGCAGAAATGTTACAGCCTAAAGATTTATGACTTAGAATAAGAAAACCCAGTTGGTGATCGGTTCGCTTAAGTAGCATGTGAAAATCTGCTCTAATAGTTTTTGATAACAGCCATTCTTTTTAAGAGGGTTTGGAGTTGGGAGGCAGGAACATGGTCCTCGAAATCAACCATAGAACTCAACCCTGTTGACGCCGAGTGTGTGTCTCTGATGTGTGGACCCAACGTGGGATCGTGCACCCAGTGAGGAGCTGGGGAGAGCCGGGATATCTATGTATTTGCCTGTATGTGTTAGTCTGTTGACGCTATAACAAATTACCACAAACCTAGTGGCTGAACCTGCGGACGTGTTACAGTGGTGAATGTCAGTCGGTGTGTGATGCGGCTCTCACCGGGGAAACCAGGGGTCGGCAGGCCTGCCTTTCCTTCTGGAGGTGCTAGAGGAGGACCTGTTTTCTTACCTTTCCAGAGTCTCGAGGCCATCTGTGTCCCTGGTGCCTGGCTTCGTCCACTTCCACCCTCCGCAGCCTTGTACCTTGGACCCTGTTGTCACCTCTCTCTCTGGCTCTTGCCTTCTGCCCTTCTCCCCTGTTTTTCAGGTCTCACGTGATTACAGTGTCCTCTCTTAGATCATCATCAGGGTGTCTGGTCCGTTCAGGCTGCTGTCACAAAATACCTTGGGCTGGGTAGCTTGTGAAGGACAGATCTTTCTTTCTCCCAGTTCTGGAGTCTGGAGGGGGCCAGATCGAGGTCTGGAGAAAGCCTGCTGCCTTGCTGCTGCCTCACCTGGAGGGAGAGGCCTCTGTTACAGGGGCATCATGAATTCCAGTCAGGAAGGCAGTGCCTCCCCAAGGCCCCAGCTCCTTAACCCATCACTCTGGGGGTTAAGATTTCAGCAGAAAAACTTGAGGGGACACACATTCAGACAGTCTCCTCCTAGCTAGATCTTTACCCTCATCACATCTACAAAGCGCCTCTTGGAATGCAGGGTGGCAGGCTCTAGGGATGAGGACGTGGGCATCCCTGAGAGGGGGCCTTATTTTGCCTACCATGAATATTTACAAATATTGGCCCATCGGGTTCACCTGAATAAAACAAGCTCTCACTGAAGGACTGACGGTGTTTGGTCCCCTTCCCTACCAGCTCTTCACTTTCCAACATACTTTAGATGGCCAGCCCTCAGTGTCCTTGGGTCCGACGATTAGTCTCTTACCCAGAGCCCATGACCAGGGGAGACAGTACCTTCGTATGCAGAGTGGGGCGGGGCGCAGTTCAGCGCTCTGTGCACAGGTAGTCTCCCCGATCCAGAGAGAATACACTCTACTGTACCCAGTGGATACCTGAACCTGTGGATAGTACCAAACCCTATGTGTTCCTATAAATGCATACCTATAATAAAGCTTATAACTTAGGCCTGGTTAGAGATTAACAGTCATAACAAAATAAACATAAAAATATACTTCATAACATTTTTGTAATTGTGGTATCTCTCTTTGTCTCAAAATATCATATTGTACTTGTCCTTCATATGGTGTGAGAGGCTGTATAAAGGAAGCCCTTTACAGGTCCTCTTTAGCGTATCCAAATTACCAGCACCACGACTCTTGCATTTGGGGGCCATTATTAAGTAAAATAAGGTCTACTTGATTAAAAGCACTGTGGTACCGCATCAGTCAGGTAACTGTGATGGGTACTAAGTGACTAGTGAGAGAGTAGCATATACCTTGTGGATACTCTGCACAAAGGGAGAATTCATATCCTGGCAGGAGATGGGTGGTATTCACCACCTTATTCAGAGTGGCATGCAATCTTAAAGTTATAAATTGTTCATTTCTGGAATTTTCCATTTTTCTTATCTTTGGACCCCAGTTGGTGGCAAGCAACTGAAACCATGGAATGGGATGGGGACTGCGTGACATAAATTTTAATGTCTTGGAATAGTGTGGAAAAGATACCACTTTCATTGCTTTGTACTCTTCCTTACTTACTTTAGTGTGGTGCTGGGCATGGAATCCAGGACCCCCCGGGTGCTGGGCGAGTTCTCTAGCCCGAGCTGTGCCCCTGCCCTGCGTTGTATACAAAGGCACTGTCTTCCCTGGTCAGGTGACCCTGCGCCTGAGGAGGAGCAGCTGACCCCAGGACACACACGCTGACCATTTGAAGTATGTTGAAGGGAAGAGCTGGTGCTGAAGGGCACTAACACCATCGGTATTCCTTTGAGAGCTTGTTTTATTCAGGTGAACCTGATGGGGCAGGATTTGTAAAAAACAAAGCTCTAGCCATTATGGTATAATTCTCTTTTCTTGATCAAAATAATCGGTGGTAACAAAGTTGGTTGATCTTTAAAGCTTGTTTGCATAATTAAAAGAATTTATAATAACTACAGACTTTCATGCTGGGTGAAATTTTGATTAGAAACCTCATGCCCCAGTGGGGAACACGGAGCATGGTGGCGGATACGTTCTCCTACCAGGACTTTCTTGCTCTCTCTCCTCCCTGCCTTGTAATTTATTTTACTTTTAAGCATTCAACTTACTGCAACCGAAGTTACTGTGTTGTAATGTAGCTTAGGTTGTCGTCGCATGAGTTAGTTATCATTGGATGTGATTTCCATTGCCGGAATTCCGTAACAGTGGTATTCTTGAGGTGTTTTCGATGTTTCTAATAATTCTGCTTCCAACACTGGATCTACTGATTTCTCCTGAGCACATTCACCTGCAGGTCTCTGTGTGACTCAGCTGCTTTTCTTCTGTGGACTGGGATGAAGTGGCTTCTACCAACCTTTTGAAGAATTAAAGATTTTCTTACACATAGCAGTTTGGTGTGTGTGTGTGTGTGTGTGTGTGTGTGCGCTGTATTTTGCTTTAGTATGTACCTCTCTAACATAAATTTTTTTGCACAAGAATTCAGTTGGCGTGGTGGCGCATGCCTGTCGTCCTGGCTAGTTGGGAGGCAGAGGCAGGAGGAGCGCCGGAGCCCAGGAGTTTGAGGGCTTCATCAACTGCATGGCGGTGGCTCTGTGCTTTGCCCGTAAGAAACACATTCTCCTCTCAGCCCCACGGGGCTGGCAGTGCATCAAGAGCAAGGACAGTAGAGATGGCCTGGCTCGGAGTTGATTAGACAGTAGACGGTGGCTTCAATTGCATGCTGGTTCTAGTTAACGCAGAGTGGTAAAAGACGATTCATCTGTATTGAATATAAAATGTCCCTAGACCCAGGTTCAAAGATATCCTTGATCTTTTAATTTCATCTGCCAAGTCCCTTTAATATGAATGTTTTTTTTTACAATGAAGTGTTTTACAATATATTTTCACTGGATAAAACTTTATATATCTCATTTTTATACATTCTTTGAGATTGTAAATTTATATGGAAACTTTGTAAAAGCTTTTTCCATTTACCTTTCAATTGGATGTGTTTCACTAGTGTCCAGTGCAGTACTCTATTAGTGTGGACAATTGAGACCCGTCATTAGAAAACGTCTCTGCTGACAACGCATGTGAACGCATCGCTCGCTCTTGACGCTGGGACACCCGTCTTCGTTCTTCCGTTGGGAAGGAGTAGTGAATGGGTACTTCTGTCCAGGTCTTGGTTCAGACTTTATGGCTTCAGAAGAGAAGTTGGGTTTAGCTCTAGTTTTATAGTTATGGTTATTATCCCCAAAACAACTTTAAAGAAGGAGTATATACTTAAAAATAAAAAAAAATTAAACAGTCAGGTAATTACTGGGGACTTAATTTCATTTTGAGGCACTGGACTGACAGACCGTGGTTCCTCCTCACTCACAAACAGTACGTGGTGTTCTGCATCTGTGGTGACGTGTGTCCTGTGCAAGTGTAGGGACTGTCAGGACAGTGGTGTTCTAACAGAAGGAAAGTGTGTGTGTGTGTGTGTGTGTGTGCACGTGCGTGCACGTGTGCCTGTGTTGTGGGGATTCCTTGCCTTTATGTTTGTATACTCAGTCATAAGTGATTATCGTTATTTATCGACTGAACCTTGAATATCAGTATAGGCCTTTTTACTTCAAATATCCATAGCAAGAATTAAGAACGACATGCATGACATGCAGGGATGGAAAAAAAGCTGTTCAGATGCTCATGGGACTGGTATTCTTTTTCATTGTGATTAATATGTCTCTACATGCTCTATCCTCTGGATATTTTTCTTGATTTACTTTCATGAATTCCTTTCTTAAAATAGATATCACACGTTCACCTTTACCCCCAGGCAGATTTTTAAGGAAGTTATTAATCACATGAAGCTAATAAATAGCGAAGTCTGTCCACATCCGACTGCTTTTTATAACTTGCTGTCAATTCCGATGAGTTCGAAGCTTCTCTCTCATTTTTATGCTATTCACGTTAGAAAATCTCACGTGTGAGTATTATCTTTCTGAACGTCTTTTAGTAGTGTACTTTAAGAGCATCAAAATCATGTACAACATTTTTTGTGTGTGTGCTGGGGATTGAAACCAGGGGCATTCTACCTCTGAGCTACACCCCCAGCTCTGTTTTATTCTTTATTTTGAAACAGGGTCTCACTAAGTTGCGGAGGGTCTCACTAAGTTGCTGAGGCTGGCCTAGAACCTGCGATCCTCCTGTCTCAGCCTCCCAAGTACTGGGATTATAGGCGTGTGCCACCATACCTGGCTTTTTTAAAAAGAGTTTTTCACTGTTTCTTGCTTTGTGTTGCTTCATTGTCCTTTGACTTATTTTTCAAAAAGGCCTGCTAAGTCTGTGTGGGTAAAATGCAACTGCTGTCTATCCATAACTTGATTATGATCACGTTATGTCGAATCTTACAAATGGATGAAACCACACGACAGTAGCGCTTGGTACTTTTCAAAGTCAAAGCGCGTCTAGGTAAAGTGAGGCTCAGGTCGCCCCCAGGCGCGCTGCTCACGTTGTTAAATTTCACGCTGCCTCCGACCCATTTTACTTGTGAGAAAGGATTTTAGGAGGTTTGATTTTTAGCATGTGTTTTCATTAAAACCAAACCTCTCCTGACTGAACGGCATGGAGAATGAACACAGTAGACCAGAAGGACTGTAGCCATCGTGGTAACTATGTGACGCCAGGCTGTTCATTGATTTATTTTATTGTGTGTGATACTAAGGATTGAACTCAGGGGCATTCTGTCTCCGAGCTACACCCCCAGCCCTTTTTTTATTTTTTGTTTTGAAATAGGGTCTCACTAGGTTGCTGAGAGTCTCACTATGCTGCTGAGGCTGTCCTTGAACCTGCCATCCTCCTGTCTCAGCCTCCCAAGTACTGGGATTACAGGTGTGCACCACCACACCCAGCTACACCGTTGCTTTTAAAAAAATTCAACACTTAACAGTGAAAAAAATCCTTGTATCCCATATCATTCCATTGCAGAATTTTCACTTGTCTGTATAATTTTCTGCATTGCCGGATCGTTTGTCTCTTCTGTCTCTGCACCCCTCTTTTTTTTTTCCTCCTGTGCTGGGATTCTATCCAGACCCTTTTGCATGCTAGGCAAGTGCTCTACCACTAAGCTATATCCCCAGACCAATTTTTTTTTTTGTAGAAAATTTAAATATATCCCTATCTACAGCAAGTGCTACCACTTGCTGTGAAGCCCCCCACACTGCTGTCGGTTCTAACAACCATCAGCCCCTGGCTTACCTTAACCTCGTCTACACTCTATGAACTCCCTGAATGGGGTGTTTCGAAGCCGATTCCGGACTTCATGTCACTTCTGAAATATTTTAGTATAGATTTTTAAAAGATACAACTTTTTTGTATAATCCAATGCTGTTTAACAGAAGGCAATGCCTCTGAATGCTATTTAATATTATTATTAAAATATCTATTAATGCTATTTAATGTTATTATTAAAACTTGTAATTGCTTTGCTAATGTGGTTCTATATTTGGCTTGTTTATATAAAATTCCAAGCAAAATCCACACTCTTTTTTTTTTTTTTTTGCGGAACTGGGGATTGAACCCAGGGGCGTTCTACCTCCTAGCTACACCCCCCGCCCTATTTTTTATACTTTATTTTGAAACCGGGTCTCACGAAGTTGCGGAGGGCCTCACTAAGTAGCTGAGGCTGGCCACGAACCCAGATCCTCCGGTCTCCCCCTCCCAAGTACTGGGATTACAAGCGTGTGCCACCACGCCTGGCAAATCCACACATTTTACATATTGATGAGTCTCTTAAATCTCTTTTGTTCTGTGGTTTATTCCTTCTTCTCTCCTCTGTATCCTTGTGTGTGTGTGGGGGGTTGATTTCATTTATTTATTTATTTATTTATTTATTTATTTATTTCTGTGGTACTGGGGATTTGAACCCAGGGGCATTCTACCTCCAAGCTACACCCCCAGGCCCTATTTTTTTATTCTTTATTTCAAAACAGGGTCTCACTAAGTTGCAGAGGGCCTCACTAAGTAGCTGAGGCTGGCTGCAGACCTGCGATCCTCCTGTCTCAGCCTCCCAAGGACTGGGATGACAAGCGTGTGCCACCACGCCTGGCTTATTTTTTGAAATTGCTTCATTGAAAACCAAATTGTTTTCTTGTGGTTTTACCCTGTATGAATGTTGCTGCATACACCCTGTGGTAGTCACTATTTTTTTTTATTCTAGTGCTAGGATAGGAGTTCACTCCTGGTAAACACACACTCTGCCACTGAGCTATATCCTCCCTGTACCGCGGTTCTTATAACCCCCGTGTTTCTTACAAGCTAGACCTTGGATGGAGAAGCGCGACATGCTTCTCATTTGAATTTCTGGCAGCGGTGTCTCAGGTCGTGTTGGATGGTTCCTTCACGAGATGCACAAAGTGTGGGGGTTTCTCGTCCTATGAGCAGCTGTGGGTAATTAATACCTGGATCCATTATTTTATTATGTTGGCAGCATGTTGATATTCTGCCTTTTATGTGTCGGCTGTAATATTTCCATAAAGAGAAACTTTTCCTTGTCAATATTTTGTTCCTTTGAGGTACAGTTTGTGCAGAAAAGGGCCTGTGATTAATTTTTCTTTCTTATCAGTTTCCAGAATAAGAAGTTGATTTTCTAGGCCCACCTTCGCCCCCTGGTTTCCTTTTTCCTTTTCTTTCCTTCCTTCATGAAGCGTCATTAAGGTCTAGGCGTTAGTACAGCTATCGTTTCCGCGTACTGCATGGTTCTCCTTACCACAGGGCTCAGCTTGGCCTCTCTTCGTAGCACTGCGAGCTCTAGCTCGGCTACTGGGGGCTGTCAGCAGTACCACCCTTGCTTTCTGCCAGGACAATGTACTCCATGCCCATCTTGAGTATTTGATGCCCCTTACCCAGAACCATCCATTCCCAAGTGCCCTTGTCAGTAATAACAGGAAAGGGTATCCAGACAGCGGAATTTGGATACATTAGTCTTATTTTGCAACCACATGAAAGTAGGTTAAAATCAAGAGCATCCTCTACTCCAATTTCCACTTTTAAACTGATGTCTGAGCACCTAGTGAATCTGCCTTTGGTGACTGGAGAGATGAGTGTCCCCGAGGGTTCTGATGAATGTCCCATGGGCTCTCCACAGCAGCCCCCCGGTCCCTCAGTTGGACTCCGATGCACTTTTTAGTTAAGAGTACAGCCAGTGCCTCTCTGGGCGCCATGTCTGCATTTGATGGGAAGCCCTGATGGGCGGCTCCCCTGGGCTCCAGTAGAATGCCAGAACACAGAGCCATCATTGCAATTCTTTTCAGTTTGCTTTTGTTTTTCTTTTTCAGACAAATAGCAAAGAAGACGTGACATGTCAATTATTGAGTTGAACATTTTCTATTTCCTCTGGTGAAATTGAGAGTGCCGAAAAATTGTGCCAGACCACTATGATATCATAAGTGGGTGAAGTGGGCTGATTTATTTATTTTTTGGTACCAGGGATTGAACCCAGGGACAGCTACACTCATAGCTCTTTAAATTCATTCAAAGCAGGGTCTTGCTAAGTTGCTGAGGTTGGCTTCAAACCTTTGATCCTCCTTTCTCAGCCTCCCAAGTACTGGGATTATAGGTATATGCTACCACGCCTGCACAGTGTGCTGAATTTTGAAGAGTTTTTCCCCACTTCCTCTTCCCTGAGAATTTATCTGGCTCCAGCTCCATGTCATCTTCCCCAGTTCCTATTAACTGCACATCCTACCCTTCCTCTCCCAAAACAGCCTCACTAGTGGTCTCGGTTGATGCCGGGCTGCTACTGAAGAGCATTAGGACTTCCCAGGCGTCTATTGCCTCGTATTTTAAAGTTTGCTCTTCCTTGTACACGTTTAATAACATTTGTATTAGTCGAGTTGAGCATGCCTTTAAACACGGTATAAGTAAGAATGTTCTTTTGCTTCCTGCTTACCAAGTTTTTGCTGGACTGGGGTGGAGCACAGTGGCAGAGCGCTTGCCCAGCATGTGGGAGGCCCCTGGTTCCATCCCTGGCATTTAAAAAACATAGTGCAGCTGGGCGTGGTGGCGCACGCTTGTAATCCCAGTACTTGGGAGGCTGAGACAGGAGGATCGCAGGTTCATGGCCAGCCTCAGCTACTTAGTGAGGCCCTCCGCAACTTAGCGAGACCCTGTTTCAAAATAAAGAATAAAAAATAGGGCTGAGGGTGTAGCCCGGAGGTAGAATGCCCCTGGGTTCAATCCCCAATACTGGGCGAAAAAAAAGTGCAATATTCTCAGTAAAATTTGGAGTCCCCGGCTGCCTTCTAGTGAGTCTTTCCTCACTCACTCTCTCTCCAGTAGCTTCCCACACTTTTAATACAATCACGGTTAGTATGATTTGTGAAAGTTTTCAAGTGTCATCTCGTGTCTGTCTTTCCAGCACCCTGTGCCTCTCTGAGTCTCGTGGCCTCTCAGTCTGGCTTCTCCCTGATCATCTCGTTTTCCCTGGCCCGGTAGAGCTTCTCTGTCCTCCTGGCATACCTGGCTGACCTCGCCTTATCCCTTAGCTCACATCTCAGTTGATAGTTCCTCTGAAAGGTATTCCCATATCCCATAAACTCACCATCTAGGCCCAGAGTGCCTTGTAGTTTTGATGGCTCCAGGAGAACAGGGAACTTGGGTTTTGTAGATCTACTGGTGTGCTGGCAGATGTTTAACAGCTGGCTCTTGAAATTCACATGGCCCTTGATAGCAGGTGCCCATTTCCCTGGTGTAAATGCTCGCCATGGCTAACTTCATGCTGCCAAGGTCATGGCACTGAATGCGGACTAGTTGTGGGGAGGTGGTCAGGAGCCCTTCATCACGGGGTATTTCCACCATCGAAAGGCACTAGATGCATTATAAGCTTGGACTATAATGAGCAGGACAGTAATTAAGAACTGAAAGGTTTTGAGTATCATTTTAATATAATCTATGGCTATATAGTTCATTTATTCATTCATTCATTTTTTGGCAGTACCGGGGATTGAACCCCATTCTACCTCCGGGCTACACCCCCAGCCCTATTTTTTATTATTTATTTTGGGTTTTTTAATTTATTTAATTAATTTATTTATTTATTTTATTTATTTATTTTTTTTTGCGGTACCGGGGATTGAACCCAGGGGCATTCTACCTCTGAGCTATACCCTCCGACCCTATTTTTTATACTTTATTTTGAAACAGGGTCTCACGAAGTTGCGGAGGGCCTCACTAAGTAGCTGAGGCTGGCCGCAAACCTGGATCCTCCGGTCTCAGCCTCACAAGTACTGGGATTACAGGTGTGCACCACCTCGCCCGGCTTTTATTCTTTATTTTGAAACAGGGTCTTACTACGTTGGGGAGGGCCTCACTAAGTAGCTGAGGCTAGCCACAAACCTGGATCCTCTGGTCTCAGCCTCCCAAGTACTGGGATGGCAAGCATGCGTCAGCACGCCCAGCTTATAGTTTACTTTATATTGGAAGATTATATAGTTCACTTTATTATTTTATTTAGAATAAAGATTGGAAGATTATATAGTTTACTTTATTATTTTATTTTTGGTGGTAATAGGTTTGAATCCAGGGCTTTACACATGTTAGGCACAGGCTCTACCACTGAGCTACATCACCAGCCTTTTTTATTATAGTTTCCATTTCGAGACAGGGTCTCACTAAGTTACTCAGGCTGGCATGGAATCTGCAATCCTCCTGCCTCCGCCTCTCAGGTAGCTGGGACTACAGGTGTGTGCCTCCTATGGTTTAACTTTTAATAATGACTTCTTTTTAACAGTCAACTGTCAACATTTCTGAAAATTTAATAACCTGCTCTCATGCAGTGGTTTTGACCAGTCCTGAAATCCCCTGTGTCAAGCAGAGACAGGTCATGTGTTTGTGTATGTGTGTGTGTGTGTGTGTGTGTGTGTGTGTGTGTGTGTGTGTGTGTTTAATTAATTGAAGACTTTGATAGTTGGTTCCTGTAGATGATTCCTATTGTGAAGTTGCTGGAGCAATCTTAGAATAAGTCAGAGAGGGAGAAGGGAATTTTAAAAATGGATTGATCTACTGGTAAAGAAGGTAAGGAAAGGGGACTGTTGGAACAGATGTGCCTGTGGTCGATCGTATTCCAAGGCTACACTCCACCGTGGCTTCTGTGTTGTCACACCGCTCTTGACGTGCGATGCCTGTGGAGTTTTGAAATTGTAAAGACAAACATGAATGAAGGCATCTGTCTACCGTGCTGGCCCTTTCTGGAATATGCTGTGGAATCGCTGGCAGTGGTTTTCCTTTGTAGGCTGCACATGGAGTACAGCAGCCATCTCAAGTTTCATAGGGATGAGGAGGATGCGAGCAACTTTCCCGTGTTGCTCCTTTCTAGTGATTTAACTGTCATATCAACATATTTAATGTGTTTTTTAATGTTTTAATTCAGTAGATATGTTTTGACATGGAGCCAGTCCTCCAATAGCCAGTATGTTCTTAATGATTCTTATGATTAAGTTATGAGGATATTGAATACTACTGCTTCCCAACAGGAATTCAGTTTTCTCCTTTTAGAATGAAGGCTCAAAAAGAATGTGGTTTGTCAAAATGTCGTTGAGTCCTTTGTAAAGGTGCCATATTTGGGTCATGGTAATTTTTACCCATAGATTGCTTTAGAGCATATGTGATTTTTTGAAATCTGACATTTCAAAGGTTTAGAAATTTTGAGATTATTTTTCCTCATAAAAGAAGAGTAGAGTTTATTCCCCTGTCTGTTGTGGATTGTCTGGTGTATAATCGAAAGATTATTGTTTAGAATAAATTGATTATAATTATTAATCCCTTCAACATATTTTTCGAGCACTAAATTCTAGGTGTGCCGGAATAAATGACTTGTATATTTTTTTGCTTTTGATCATTGCTTTTGATCCATCAAAGCATACTCTCCTTTGTGTAAACACACAGTTGATGCTGTACAGATCCAGCAATGTCTATGTGCTCTCATTTGGTAAATCTGTTGCTGTGTGAAATGACAATAAAGACAGTAAGTAGAAAAAAAAAGAGAATTGTGAAAAAGGCAAATGTAAATCGGAGTTGAAAACCTAGATGAAGGAGAAGAAAATGTTATCTACATCAACCTATATACATATGACCTAGTACTTAGATTCCCAGAGCTTCAAATGTGCTTTCTGATGACTTATGGGAAATGGGAGGAAAGATCAATTTTCTCACATTTCCCTACGTAGCAACCTTCCTGACCAAACACGTGCCTTGCCTCTCTCCTGGAGGATGAGCACACAATTTCAGTCTGTGTACTTGCTAGACGCTTAGGATTTACTCCCTCAGTTTTAAATTTTGATTTTGTGTTACGTACGAATGAGTTTGTTTCTATGGAAGTGCATTATCGTCCTCTGTTCTGAGTAGTCACCAGGTAAGAGATTCTAGGGTAAGGTTAAATTTTTTTTTTTTTTTGTAATGGGATTGAACCCAGAGGCCCCATTTTTTATTCTTTATTTTGAAACAGGGTCTCACTAAGTTGTGGAGGGCCTAAGTAGCTGAGGCTGGCCACCAACCTGTGATACGCCTGTCTCCCAAGTACTGGGATGACAGGTGTGTGCCACCACTACTACTTGCTACTCGCTTTCTTTTTTGCCTTTAAGTTTTAATCTTGGGCTGGGCGTGGTGGCGCACGCCTGTAATCCCAGTATTTGGAGGCTGAGACAGGAGGATCGCAGGTTTGCGGCCAGTCTCAGCTACTTAGTAAGTCCTTCCGCAACTTAGTGAGACTCTGTTTCAAAAATAAAGAATAAAAAATAGGGCAGGGGATGTAGCTTGGAGGTAGAATGCCCCTGGGTTCAATCCCCAGTACCTCAAAAAAAAAAAAAAAAAGAAAGCAAATGTAAGTGAATCGGATTAATCCTTGGGAATATACACACCTGCTATGTCTTCGAAATCACCTTGCTTCTGAATTATCACCTTGTTCTGCGGCCATGAGCATGGCTTTCATTGTTCAACCTTTCATGTACGAAGAGTGTGTATGAAAAGGGATCTATGTACAAGAGCAGCTGAGATGTCCAGGCCACGCCATGGTGTCGCCGATCACGAGGCCCTGGTGTTGATCTCAGGAAGTTCAGAGGCAGGAGAGTGACTCAGAAAAACAAACTGTATTATATTAATCTCACTCTATTGGCCTTACATAGTATAAAGGAAAACTTGATAAATGTTTTCTTTCTTGGAATTCGCGTTTTGCTATTCATTCCCTTAATTTACCAATCATTGAGAGGTGAATTATCAGAAAAACACTTCAGTGATATTTGCCTGCAACAACTAAATAGGTAGTTCTGACTAAATGACTCAATCAATTCAACTGAAGTTCCTAAATTGACTAAGCATTTGACTGAAAAGATTTTTCGAGTGAAAATATCAGCTATTCCGCGGGATGGTGGTGGCGTATTGTGTAAGTATAGATGAAGAGCACCCAGGACTTTGGTGATCTTCCAGGTAAACGGTCCTGACATAGACACAAGAGCAAATGCCATCGTGGTTATTAAAGCTGGGGATAAAATTTAGACTGGCTGTATGGTAGGACATTTTCAATATTGTTTTCTAAAGGTTAACTGTCAAAGTTTAGGTCCTATAAAGAAAAAGTTTTAAATGGCTTAGAACGTAGTGTTTATTACTGATATTTCCAGACAAAACAGCCCTTCTATACTTTCTTTTGTTTTGGTGCTGGGGATTGAACCCAGGGGCATTCTACTTTTGAGTTACACCTCCAGCCCCCCCCCTTTTTTATTTTGAAGCTGAATCTTGCTAAGTTGCTAAGGGTCTCTCTAAGTTGCTGAGGCTGGCCCTGAACCTGCCATCTCCCTGTCTCAGCCTCCCAAGTATTGGGATTATAGGCATGGGCCGTTGCACCCAGCTTTGTACATTTTATCTCTGAAAATCAAAAGCTGAAAGGTTTTTAAGATAGAATCTAAGCCTTTCAGGTTACATATGAGGACATTGTCGACAAGGGAGGATCTGGACCGCCCAGTTCTGTTTTCAATTGTGTGGTTTACCATTTGAATTAAGACCTGCACATGCACGAGCTTGTCTCTGCACCACATGGCTCCCACACACCTTATTCTGCGCTGCCCTGTCATCCCGGGTGACTCTCGTTTTTATGTTGAGTCAATGTGTGGTCATATTTGCAGGAGAAGACTAAGTAGTCTCATTAGGCATCTGTACCAACGCTGATAAATTTTGTAAAATCGAATAAGATTGATGACCGTCCCTACTTAATTCAGAGCAAAGGAAGGGAATCTAATTTTTCTATTTTTCCACACCTCGTTTGCGGTAATGAAAATGGCATTCTGCTTTGACTCGCTTCCAATGAAACGATTTTCAATATTGTTGTCTTTGTGACATTTGGACAATTAGAATGCATTTCTTAAGCCTACTGGAAATGCTGGGATGCTTTTTCTTGTTTTCATTTTCTTCTCAGTGGCCCTATCTGTGCGGTTGCCTAGGAAACCACTATCGGGTTGAATTTTGTTTGCTTGGTTGTCAGACTGGCAGAGTTATGGGAAAAGTTCTTGGTTTTAGAGTTGTAAAGGTGCTACTTAAATATTAGAAATGTTTTCTCAATATTAAAGTGTTTTATCTCCTCAACTGAAAAGCAACCAAGCAGCTGTTTGATGTTCTTAAAAGACTAAATAGAGGATTATTATTTTCCTTGATTACCATTGGGATTTTGTTTTGTATAAAAATCTGCAATAAGATTTGAGTTGTTAAAGCGGGTTTATTCCAAGTATAGCACTTTAATATAAAAAAAAACCCTTACGTAAATATTTGTTTACTTCCTCAGGGAATCAGGGCATGTATTACGAGTCCCCAAATGTGCAAATATAAACATTAAAGCATTTCATAAAAAATCAGTGAAATATTAGGAAAGTCAGGTTATTTTGTCCTATATTTGATGACTAGGGAAACTATTCCCTTTGTACAACTTTTTCAAATTAAAGTTAGAAAGAAGTCGTAGTAGTTCCTCAGATCTTAGTCTTTCTGAGTGAGCAAAAGTTAATCATGTTGAGAGTATAAAATGATGGTTGTTTAATTACACTTCAACTCAGTTCAGTGTTCTACACAATTGTTAACACGTAGAACATTTCAGGGAGATGTGCGGTTGCACAGTAAGGTAGCCACTGACCCCCTGAAGCTGCTGAGCACCAAAATAAGGAGAGGAGCCTGGGGACCCGGACTTTAACAGCCATTGTGGGGAATGGCTACTCTACGTGGCAGCACTGTGGGGTCTTGCTATGCCAGAGAGGTCCCTAGAGTCTCATTAGAAATGCAGAACCCCAGGCCGCCCTCATAGTCCTCCTGGGTGAGGATCTGTGTTTTTAGCAAGATCCTTTAGAACTGATCTGCAGTGCTCGTTAGAGTCACCTAGAGAGCTTGTAAAAATAATGGCGGGGCCTCCTCCTAGACCAAATCTTTGGAGCCCTAGAACCAGCATTTCATGAATTATTCCCAGGTCACCTTAATGACTGGTGAAGATTTAGAACCCACGACATGGCTCAAAACTGTGTCCACACTAGAGAGAGGTTGAGACAGGAGCTCTCGCGCGCTGGCCTGGCCACCCGCCTTCCCCTTGGGTCAGGTGGTGAGACTGCAGGTTGAGATGGAGCCCTTCCAGGGACAGTCGCTGCTCGCCACCAGAAGAGTGCGGAACACCGTCGGTCCTCAGGAGCTAATTGCGCTGAATGAGTGAGTGACTTTTCATGCCTCCTGATAAAGCTCAAAGCACCATAAAATTCACGTTCAAGGTGAAATTCCATTCATGACCAAAACAAAGTATTCAGACTTGGACAGGGCTCTAGCTTTGTGGGTGAGCACTTGAGTAGCATTCTTGAGGCCCTGGGTGCCATCCCCAGCACTATGCACGTGTGCACACACACGTACCCCCCCACATGCATGCATGCGCTAACTTACTGAATGAGTAATACATGCATGCATGCATACATACATACATACATACACACATGCATGCATACATACATAGTACATACATAAATCAGCTCGCCAGCCAGCCAGCTGGCTAAAAGAGTAGTGCTTTGCTGGAAGTTTCCCACTTGAGTCAGGAAGAGGTTTGCCATTGTGAATTAGAAACATGCTAGTGGATGAATTACAAAATCTCGTGAGCAGAGGAATTTCAAATGTGCATTCTTAACAGAAAATCAGCTAACGAAATTAGTGAATTACTAGTCATTAGGTAACAGGAAAATACTGCACTTTTATATAGTTTTATGGAGTAAAGGTTATAATAAAAAAAGGAATGGGAAAATAATGTTTATCAGAAGTTAACTTGGCAGTTACTGAAGTACTTGAATCCCTAATCAAATAATAGAGGACAAAAGTCGAAGGAGAGGGCAGTGAGCATTTAGAGAGTATCTTCAGTGCAATCGATAGTTCATGTTAATTTTTGAAAGACGAATTACTTGTCAGATGAAATGGATAATCTAAAAATTTAATTACATGATTGTTGAACCAAACTGGCAGAATGGAACTGATCCGAGGAATTTGATGCAGCTCTACATAGAAAATTATACACGGAGAATTAATTTAGATCGGCTCTCAAATATTCTCATAGGGCAGTCAGTATCACATGACACAAAGTAAGGCAAAGTTAACAGTAAAAAATAAAATAAAAGCATTATTGTCAGACTTCTGCCTGGGGAATTCAGCAGCAGCATGTGAAGCAGCAAGTCTTTGTCCTTTTGGCAACCATTTCTAAGTGCCATTTTCTGGCCTAGGGATGGAGTTTAATAAGGAGACAGACAAGAAAGTACCAGTTCTGAGCAGTGACATCAACAGGGCCTGATTCCATGTGTGCTCTGGGGCCTCTTGGACTCCTTAGGACCCTGCCCAGCAGGCTGACCTCGGAAAGGGGCCTGCAGAGCCCCGGGAGCAGTGGCCTTCTCCTGCCTGGGTGCCTTCCAGTGGGTCTGAGCATGAGAGGTAGAGGTATTGTTCAGGGCTTTTCTGATGGCACTGATGGCACTGTGAGCCCTGAATCCCAGGTCCCCACTGGCTGAGACCTGCTGAATCACTTAAACAGACCCCTAGGTAGTGTGTTATGCACGGAGGACAAGAGGAGTAGAGGTATTGTTTAGGACTTCATCTGATGGTACTGTGATCCAGCCAGACCAAGGATTCTGAGTCCCCACATCTGCTCTATGGTTTGGAAAGGTACGATGCACCCTTTGTAGGGGACGAGTGGAGGGAGCCAAGACTGGAGGGATACACTAAATCAGGATGAAAATTGAGAAGAGCACATGACCTGCGGTACCAAGCCCAACTTTTTTTTATCATGGCTAAGAATAATGTTTTTTTAGCATGACCTAGCCCTGTTGCTCAGGGTCTCAAAGTCGATGCAGTGTTGAAGCCCAGAATTCCCAGTCCCCACTGGCCAAGACCCGCTAAATCACTTAAACTGACCCCTAGGTGGTGTGTTACGCACGGGGGTGTGAGGACCTCCGGCTTACAAGACCCGCGTTGTGTCCTCCGGGGTACTGACCGTACTTTATCGCGCTCATCTTGAACGCCACGCTCTGTCCGTGCTGAATTCCTGCAGCAACTTGAGTTCTCTGGGGTTCAGGTCTCTGCTTCTGTCCCTGTAGTTTCCTCTGACCACGTGTTCTCTTCCCTCCTCCTCATCTCGCTGGCCCGGACAAGGACAACACCATGGCGACCCGAAACCAACAAAACCCAAACCACGTGAACTCATTGACTCTAGCCTGGGGGTCCCGGCACGCACCTCTTCCCTGGTGCAGCTGCTGCAGCACATCTTGGTTAAGTACCCCATCAGGATGATGGAGCGTGCAATGCTGTTCACTAGAGCCCGCTGCTAATGGGATGCACATCCTCAACCCACCAATGCCAGTGTGGCCCGTGCCACCATAGCAGCAGGCAGGCTGCAGGAGGAGGTCCCGTGTCCATGGACAGAGGGGATAGAGAAACGCATGAGGGAAATAGGTAAATGTGGCCACCCTGACTCTCCGCAGTCATTGCTGTGTCCTCCGGCCTGTCCCTGCGTCAGGCCTGGGGATGCACCAGCAGCGCCCTGAGGGAGCCCAACGGGGAAAGGTGGGCCTCACTGCCCGGCCGCTGCCCTGGCTCTGGGTGGCTGTGAATGAGCCACCCTCCCCTTGCCTTCTGTCACCTTTCCTCCATCCTTAAAACCTGCCTCCCACCTCCTGAGTCCGCCTGCTGGGTGCTGCCGGGACCCAGCACTGCATCTGATGGATCTGAGGTGCTCTGTGGACAACACTGGGTGAAACTGCGGGAGAGGGGCTTAGGCGCCGGACAACAGGCGCTCACAGTGGGGAGGTCACGGGTCGCCCGCCGTGGAGCCTCACCCCGGAGTGTCATTGGGAGCCACTGCAGGGCCACCCAGTGTGCAGGGCTGGGCACAGGGCTGAGCACTGCGCCCGGAGTATCACCCAGGATACAGAGTCAGAAAGGACCCTGGGTCTTGATAGCCGCAGGTCTTGACAGTAAGAGTTTTCACCTGGGACTGTTTAACTCTTTGGGGGCTTCTTTTCTGCTTATAATTTGAGATGTACATAGAATCACATGATTAGAAGTTGTAAGAAATTACCCAAAAGTTTTCTTTTAAGTTTCTCTCAATGTTGAGATTGTAAGAAATGGTAATATTCTATCACCACCAATCTTACTCCTATTTCCCCATCTACTCACCTTCAGAGTGCTCACAAAGATTTTGATAATATTGCCACATTCAGAACAAGAATCCTAATGCTGCAAACTTAATATGCTTCAGGAAACTTCTTGTTTTTTTATGGAAATATTAATATGACATTAGAGTTATCCATTTTTTTTCGGTACTAGGGATTGAACCCAGGGGCATTCTACCTCCGAACTACATCCCCAGCCCTATTTTTTATTCTTTATTTTGAAACAGGGTGTCACTAAGTTGCGGAGGGCCTCACTAAACAGCTGAGGCTGGCTGTGAACCCGGATCCTCCTGTCTCAGCCTCCCAAGTACTGGGATTACAAGTGTGCACCACCACGCCCGGCTAGAGTTATACATTGACTTTCGTTTCTCTCCTTATATGTGCCCAACTTTCAATGGAATGCTGAAAACATCTTGTTTTCTGTAGAAAAACGTGTTTAAACTTACCTGTTATCTCGAGTAGCGTAGGCATCCTGTCAACTGCTGGGTACGCCTCTTCTTTCTGCACAGCAGAGTGAGCAAGTCACAATTGCCCTGGACACGGTGTCAGTTAACAAGGGCACCAGGTGTCCCCACGTCCCCTGAGGCAGCGTCACCTTTGACCCCACCTTTAACCTGTTTCTCTGGGCCTCTGTGCACTCAACTGTAAAACATGATATTTCAGTTTATCTCCAAGGCAACTTCCAACCGTATTACTCCCTATTTTTCTGATCGCTCATAAAAAATAGGTAGCAACAGCCTGATAAAACTCTTTTCCAGCCGGGTGTGGTGGCACACGCTTGTAATCCCAGTAATTTGGGAGGCAGAGACCGGAGGATCCGGGTTCGTGGCCAGCCTCAGCTCTCTCTCTCTCTCTCTCTCTCTCTCTACCTAGTGAGGCCCTCCACAACTTCGTGAGACCCGGTTTCAAAATAAAGTTTAAAAAAAAAAATAGGGCCGGGGGTGTAGCGCGGACTTAGAACGCCCCTGGGTTCAATCCCTGGTACTTAAAAAAAAAAAAACAACTCTTTTCCTTTTGTGGTGATGGGATGGAGTCCATGCTGGGTAGGCGCGGTACCGCTGAGCTACACCCCTACCCTCATTTGTTGCTTTGCAAAGCTTCTTTCCTACCCTGTCTTGTACAGAGTTCTTCCAAGGATTTCCCTGCTGCCATTGAAGTGCGGATGTGTACTTCAAGGGACAACACATCCTGGAAGTCCAGGTTTATAATCCTGATGACAGGGTCTAGTCCCTGTGGTGTGTGTTAATAACGTGTTTCTTCCCACGATGAGATGTGTCTTCAGGAAATGTATAATTGGCCTGAAGATGGGAGACAGTCTTCAATTTTCGTGAAGAGTAATTATGCTGTTTGCGTCATAAGTTCTCATAGAACACGTGTCATTGTGTATTATTTTTAGATGTGATTAAATTCCTTGATGGCGTATACCTGTCTTCTCGGGAAAGGTTTCTTCATTGCCTTGAGCGGTTAAATAATTTAAAAACCACTTGAAGCCGGGCGTGGTTGTGCACGCTTGTAATCCCAGTACTTGGGAGGCTGAGACAGGAGGATCTGGGTTCGAGGCCAGCCTCAGCTACTTAGTGAGGCCCTCCACAACTTAGTGAGACCTTGTTTCAAAATAAAGAATAAAAAATAGGGCTGGGGGTGTAGCTCGGAGGTAGAATGCCCCTGGGTTCAATTCCTGGCACTGCAAAAAAAAAATGTATATGTGCGCTTTGTAGTGTTAGCTCCAATTCATTATTAGATTTACTCATTCCTTCACTTTTTTAAAAGCACCTTATCCAGAGAGACGAATCAATATTTACAGTGCGTTAGTGCCACAGAGAATTCCAGATCCTGTGATGAGGGCTTACTGCTGTTTTATCTATTCTTCAAAGCGGCGGGGGCATCAAACAGCCTCCGCCGCTGTCCCGGGCCCAGCGACATCGCACCGGGCCCTCTGAGCTTCATCCAGCAACTTAATTATTGAAGATCTCCTGCCTTTGAGTTTTCTTTTAAATATTTCAGAGGAGATATACTTTGAACATCTATATATTAAATAAATCAGAGGATTACGAGGCTAGGAAGTTTTATTATCTTAGCTTTGTGCGCATCAATTTTCCGAAAATTATGGCTGAGGCATTTCAGTGGTAAGGACCAAATTGCGTTCAGTGTGAAGCTCCTATTATTGTTAATTCCTGTAAGAGATACCAAGGGCGTGAGGTGATTAGCCCTGCTGAAGTAGGCCCCAGTCCCTCCCCAGGACGGTTTGGCGGTCCCAGGGGAAAATGTCACAGTAGTGTTTGATTCCTCTACGGCACAGCCACGTCAAGATCGTCTGTGTTGCCTTTATCCTGCGGGGGAAGGGAGCGCCGCCCGGATGAACCAGGCACTTCACAGTTGACTTTGTGGTAGGGGAGATGTTCCTAGTCATCTCTTCCCTATAATCGGCTCACCTCGCCCACAGACCTAGCGCTCCCTGTGGCCGCCTCTCCGCCACTGCCTGCGGCTCTCCTGCGCGCCTGTTCTCCTCGGTCGCTTCTAACAAATACTTCAGCCTTTTGGGGGTACCTAGTGATGGCAGCTGCTACTGCTTTGAAATGCATTTATATTTTTTGAGTATGTTGTGCACAAATCGCTCTCTTAATTCGATGCTTGGTGATGGTCCTGGTGAGGGGTGTTTGAGCAGATGTGGATCTGCACATTCTTACCATTAAAGTGCTCTACTTGCTGGGCGTGGTGGCGCACACTTGTGATCTCAGTACTTGGGAGGCTGAGACTGGAGCATCTGGGTTCGCGGCCAGCCTCAGCTACTTAGTGAGGCCCTCCGCAACTTAGCATAGACCCTATTTCAAAATAAAGAATTAAAAAAAATAGGGCTGGGGGTATAGCTCCGAGGTAGAATGCCCCTGGGTTCAATCCCCAGTATTGCAAAATAAATAAATAAATAAATAAATAATATAAATAAAAATATAAATATAAAGTGCTCTACTCGCCCAGCAGTGAAGCCTCTGACTTTATAGATTAGGGACTGAGACCTGGAGCGGGGAACCGTGGGGTCTGGATCACAGCGCTAGGCCAGGGTCCTTAGCGTGTGGCCTGTGAGTACTTAGAGAGCACTGGGACTGCTCAGGACAGCTCGGAGGCAAAATGACTTTCAAAATATCAGTAAACATGTTCTGGGAGCTGAGGGTGTAGCCATAGCAACGCGCATGGTAACGTGCATGAGGCCCTGGGTTTGATCCCCAGCACTGCAGAGAGAGAGTGAAAAAGAGAGAGGGCTGCTCTGTGCTGTTGACTGCTTCATGGCAGAGAGAGACAGACAGACCGAGAGAGCGAGCCGCTGTGAGCTGTTGACTGGTTCTTGTCTGCATCCGTGCTGCCCAGGCCCCGGGGGCAAAGCACTGTCCACGAGGCACTGACGTTAAAGACAGTGGCAGCACATACATTCTGCCCCCACACAATGTTTTAGAACCGCGTTCATCCCTGAGCTGCATGGAGCAGCAGAGGTGGCCACTCTGCCCGGCCCTGGAGCCCGTGGTTTTCAACATTTCATGTGGCGGCGGGGAGTGGGCGGGAAGCGCTTCTGCCCGTGTGCAGGATCAGGGTCCTCGTGAAGGAGCCTTGTGCGCTGGCCAATTGTGTGCGGCGTAGCCAGTTTTTCATGGGACACAATTTTCTTTGAAAGGAAGACTGTGGCAGTGGGGCACTGGGTGTCTGGTGGAAGGTTCTAGGAAGTGAGTGACCTTAGCCTGTCAGTCAAGGTACACAGCGGGCACTGTTCTGGCCAAAGATAAAATTCAAACTATGTAGCTGGGTGTGGAGGCACATGCCTATAATCCCAGGCTGAGATGGGAGGATCCGGGTTCGCGGCCAGCCTCAGCTACTTAGGGAGGCCCTCTGCAACTTAGTGAGACCCTGTTTCAAAATAAAAATAAAATAGGGCTGGGGGTGTAGCTTGGAGGTAGAATGCCTCTGGGTTCAATTCCCAGTGCAAAAAAACAAAACAAAAAAAAAAACAAAAACCTTTCTAGTGAAGCTTAGATTTTGGAAGCTTGTATTCCACTGTGACCATGACAGGTTACCAAAATTTAACAGTCCTCTGATGAGATTGGTAGAGGTCTTAGCATAGGTGATTTTCTGGTGTGGAGAATGTATCAACATTTAGAAGATGCATATAGCTAAGTAAGTAATATTTTCCAAGTAAATAATGTAAGATTTTTTTGTGGGTAAGAAGATTCATTCAAAGTGTAAGGTAGACAAGTAGACTTTAAAGTAAAAAAGAAAGTTCATATTTGTACTGCAGCTAACCTTTGAGAAACAACCATTTGTGGAGATTTGGTATCAAAGAACAGTAGCCACTATTATTTTGAAAGGGTACTAAAATACTATCCCTTCTCTCACTAGTTTTTTATGAAGTTATTTTTCCTCATATACTTTAGTAGATCATTGCAAAAACAGAAGAATCCACGTGTCTTTTTTATTAGGCAGAATGTAGAAGAGTGGCACTCCCCAGGAAATACTTTGTTTTGTGAAATAGTTTTCAAAAACTCATGTTCTTTATGTTAACATGGAATGGGCTTATTTTCGTTGCTTTAAAATGAGTAAATATAGGCCGGGCGTGGTGACGCACACTTGTAATCCCAGTACTTTGGGAGGCGGAGACCGGAGGATCCTGGTTCGCGGCCAGCCTCAGCGCGCTCTCTCTCTCTCTCTCTCTCTCTCTCTCTCTACTTAGTGAGGCCCTCCGCAACTTTGTGAGACCCGGTTTCAAAATAAAGCATAAAAAAATAGGGCCGGGGGTGTAGCGCGGAGGTAGAACGCCCCTGGGTTCAACCCCCGTACCACAAAAAAATAAAAAAATAAATAAAATGAGTAAATATTTTACATTTTCTCATTTTCACTTACAGAATCTCAGTACCACCAGCGGTAACTTGTGTAATTAAAGGCTCTTTGAGGTCCTGGACTTTCAGAGTAAGGTCCTGAGATAAAGTTTGGAAACGCTGGTTTAGGCCCATTCCTTTTGGGCCTGCTTTATTACCTTACACATGTACTTCCTTCACTTAACCAACAGATTTTTATTCTCCTCCTATTTTACTATTTCTGAGGTGTGGAGCCTGTGGTCATAGTCCAGGTGTGTAGTGACTGTACCCTTTTTTCCATTCCCCCATTGAAATGGTGCTGCGAGTTCAGTCAATATAGGATTTCTCCGTGCATATAATTCTTTGAAAACAACAATATTCTTTCCTCCTATAAAACTGAGATCTACGTTTATATCCACTGGTAGCTAGAATGGAATTTGTTTTCTTACACGTTGCTGAGCAGTAGAACTTACTTCATGGTTGGAGTAGAGACTGAGCATTAGCTCAGGACCCTCAGGTGTCTGCTGGGACATTGTTTTATGACCCTGTGCCCCTCACGCCACCCCTGAGCCCCAGCTGGCTCACCTGTGAAGGGAGCCACATGTGGCTAACACAGATACTCATTTAAATAAAAATAAATAGAGTTCAGATCCTTTCAGGTTAAGGTGTTGGTTCCGATACAGTATTGCTAAACTTGTGTCTGTTTGTGTAAACTAGATAAAAATGCCTTACAGTTTTTATGGAACTGTAAAACCAAGAAGAGATTATAAGCCAATCCAGATCCAAATGGGCTCCACCGTGGAGAGAGATAATGATGTCTTGCTGAGCCTAAATCCTTGGCAGCATGAACATAAACTCCTGCTGGGGTCTCTTCTTAAAAAATTATATTTAATTGACACGTAGTAATTGTATGTATTTACAGAATACGTGGTGCTACTTCCTTATATATACAATGTGTAATGACACAGAGATACAAGGTGTGGTGTGTAATTAGCGTATCTGTCTTTTTAAGCAGTTATCATTTCTTTGTGTTGGGAATATCCCACCTCCTTTCTTCTTGCGATTGTGAAATGCCTAGTCCATTATGGTTAACCGTGCACCTCACTGTGCTATGAAACACTAGGACTCATTCTTCTTATCAGACTGCACTTTGGTCTCCATCCGCCCTCTCCCTTCCTCCGCTTGCATCTCCAGCCTCTGGTACCCATTTTTCTGTTTCTGCTTCTATGAGATCAACTTAGTTAGCTTCCCCCAGGAGTGAGACCCAGGGCTGCTTTTCTGCACCTGTGGCTCATTTCACCTAACATAGTGTGGGGTCTTTTCACCTGGCCTGCAGTAGGCTGCTTGTATGTATTCTGAGGAGCCCTTCCAAGTGTACATGCTGCCTGGGGGCTCTGCCCCTTGCACCCTGGCAGAGGCAGCCCTCCCACAGGGTCTGCTGCCCTGTGGAGCCCCTTGTTTCTCAGCCCCTCTCCCTGCACCCACAGTTTATTGAGACAGGCACAGACACATATGAAGTATTTCTGTGTGTTTCAGATGAGCCGATTAACACGGTGTTCTGGTCTGGTCACGGGATGAGATGGTCGAAACATTCATCTGATGGGAAGCGTGTATGCAGCCTGATCTCCCCAGGAAATTTACAGATGCAAGGGGACGTGAGCTGTCCTGTCCTGGCCAAGCAATTCAATGAGATTATATAGCCCCTGAGTTTATTTGGGGCTGTAATATACTTTTATGTGGTTATTATAGATAGTGGGTACTGCGTTTGGTCTTTATGCCTGTACCACTTTTAAAGGCCCTCTCTGTTAGTGTACTGAGCTGCTTAATGACCGGATCATTAACAACCCTGTAACTGGAAAGCCGCAGAACCCATATCGAAGCAACATTATTGTCATTGTCCAGAGTACTTTAGCGTCCACCCCCCCATTTTGATTACTTTTCTGTTTATATTCTTCATTGATGACTCTGGGAATAATTTTGTTTCTTCCTGGTAGAGAACTTTCCGAATAATAAGAGCACTGTAATATTAACGCGCATAGATTCTTAGATGGGTATTATTGTGAGCCTGTTCTGAGAATGACCATATAGTTCTTGTTGCTGTTTTTATTGATTGATTGATTGATTGGGGGTGCGAATTATAAGCAGCGATGGCTGTCACAGGTATTTACACACAGTTAAAAATCATCCTTTCTAATTTTCGTGTATGCGTTTCTCCTTGCAAATAGAGATAACCACCCACAATATTCAATTAAGTGCTGCATGCGTGTTTCCCCTCCGGTGATGTTGCTCAGGCTGTGTTATTGTTATCAAATTCTCACAACGTGGAAGCGAATGTTCAATGCGGTATGGATTTGCGCACGCGTGCTCTTTTCTGATTTCTGGTTTGGAGACCGTCGGATCAACAGTGGTTTACGTATAGTTCAAGTCTGTCTCTAGATCCTCAGGGAGCTTCGGGTCCATGCCACTGACCAATGCATCCACGCCCCCAGAGTGTTTCTCCTAGAGGAAATGAACCTACCGCTTCATGGTTAAAACCATTTTGTTAAAGTTGATTTTATTAATTTTCTTAAATAGACATTTGACTTGAGTTTTAGTTCTTGGAAACAGATTACACATAATTTAATCTAAATTTTGTTTCTAATGTTTCTAGTGTTTTTGAGTGACTTCCCTTGGGGAGTAAGACTTTTCCCTCCCATTCCACCTGTTTGGGACTTGAGCAGTCTTATTCTCCTCTCTGCTGTTCGTAGTTTTTATTATTTTTCCTAAGTAAACATTTGACTTGTGTTTTAGTTCTTGGAGACAGAGTACGCACAATTTCATCTAAATTTTGTGTCTTGTGTGCTTTTGTTTTTGAGTGACTTTGCCTTCCGATTTCACCCGCGGGGGCCCGTGCAGTCTTATTCTCTCTGCTGTTTGTAGTTCTCTTTCTTCTCTGTCATAGCAGTGGTCCTGTCTGCCAAGATGTCCTCAGAGCTGCTAATACCAATGCCGGCCTGAATTTGTTATTGATTTTGTTACCAGCAAACTCTTCTTCCGTGTGAACACAGTTGCTAACGTACCGTCTTTCATGTAGTTGTGTATGTGAGTTCTCAAAATCACCAGAGACCTCCTGTGTCTTAGCACAGAGCTCTCCAGGTCCTGTTTACTTACAGATAAGAAATAGATTTGTGCTGTGTATTCTTTGGTAATATTTTGTTGAACAAAAGAAGCATTTTATTCAACAAAACATTAATAGACTAGCCAAACACTGTCTAGATTCTGTATTTTTAATTCAGCAGATTCAATGAAAAGTTAGATGAAATTTGTTTAATTCTTAGTTTTTCTTTTAAGCGGGTGTGGTGGCGCACACTTGTAATCCCAGTACTTGGGAGGTTGAGGCAGGAGGATCATAGGTTTAAAGCCAGCCCAGGCAGCTTAGCGAGGTTTTCAGTAACCTAGTGAGACCCTGTTTCTGAATAAGAAATAAAAATCGGGCTGGGAATGTAGCTTGGAGGTAGAATGCCTCTGGGTTCAATCCCCAGTACCCCCCCCCCAAAAAAAGATTTTCTTTTAAATTCTATACTCATTTAGGAATTCTGGGCTAAGAAGAACATTAATGATTGTTGGCGCTCTCTTGCATGCGTACTGAGCGCAGGGTACTGTTATCTTGTTTAGTCCTCCCAGTACCTTGATGAAAGTGGAGGTTAGGGCAACTTGTCCAAAGCCACACAGATAACAAGTGGCTTATCTGTTGTCCTCTCTAGAGCCAACACCTACCGCGTCTCCTTTACGACAGTGTTTAAAGGAGACAGTGGGATTTGTATTGAGCATTCTGACCCTCTGTCCCCTTCCATCCCCCCTTTATTTTGCTGTACTGAGGATCAAACCCAGGGGTGCTCTACTTCTAGCCACACCTCTCTCTCTCACTTTATTTTTTATTTGGAGACAGGATCTTGCTAAGTGGCCCCGGCTGGCCTGGAGCCTGTGACCCTCCTGCCACAGCCTCCCGAGTGGTTCTGATTTCAGGCATCGCCCTGCACCCGGCCCCTTTGTCCCTTTTAAGGAGCATTACTCTGGTCTGTAGTCTTTGGGATTTGTTGTGTTTATCCTAATGTATGGTTTTCTGACACCCGTGCCAACATTTTAAGCACTGTGCCTTGTGTGTTCACAGATATGCCTCTGCACGTCCGACGCAGCAGTGACCCCGCTCTCATCGGCCTCTCCACGTCCATCAGCGATAATAACTTTTCCTCGGAGGAGCCATCCAGGAAGAACCCCACGCGCTGGTCAACGACGGCCGGCTTCCTCAAACAGAATACTGCCGGCAGCCCCAAGGCCGGCGGCAGGAAGGTAACACCTCCGCCTGCTGTATGGGTGTCAGGGCCCCACGTCCTCTGCTGGGTGGACCACGTGCTCCCCGGCTCCCGCACTGAGCAGGGTATTCCCGCCTTTCACATCAAAGTTCATATAACCTCCTCAACTGGATCATGCTCCAATTTTCTGATATAATTCAGTGCTGTGTATGCGGTCCATTTACTTTTGTATCCGTGTGTGTGTGTGTGTGTGTGTGTGTGTGTTGGTGGTGAAGGAACAGGAACCCAGGGCCTCATGCATGCTAGAGAAAGTGTTCTACCACTGATCTACACTCTCAGCCCCGTATCCATATTTTTCATTGATAATCTATCCATATGATTAAGAAGGAAAACTTTCAACTGAAATGTGCTTTTCCGATGTTGCCTCCTGGTCGCCCCTATTTCTCCTCATCAGCGACTGCGTGTTTTTTGTATGTCCTTACAGGGATATTTTGCGCATGAATAAGTGACTATTCCTTTCGGCTTATGGAGGTGCATCGGTGACCCTGTAGCCCTGCTAGGGACGAACGTGCACAGCATGGCACGTTATTCTGTCTGCTGAATTCGTCATTTATTCCCTTTAAACACTTCTACAAAATGGAAGTATGATCTCCATTATACAGCTTGCTTCCTTGACCGACTTTGAGTCCTTGACCTAATTTATTTAATCCATAAAAATAACCTTTGGTCCACATGGTATACTTTAAAACATTCACTTGCCGATCCTCGACGTCGCCCATGCCCACGTACTCCAGCCCGTTCTGCCCTGCGCTGGCCTTGCACCCAGTGAAAGGTCAACTGGACTTGTCACTGTTAGCGTTGAACCTGTCGGGTAGATGCTCAAGTAGCATCCGTTGAATGACCTAACAAGCATTCTTCAGTGTAGCCAGCAAATTGGCCCCGTGTGTAATGAGAAATGTGGAAATAACGTGACTCCCATTATTGTCAAAATGGATGTAGCTTGAGATTTGCTTGATTTATCCTTTGCATCTGTGCAAAAAGGCCTAGGAAATATTCCTTCTAATTTTGTTTTGCATTCTAACATACTTTTTTATGTTAGTTCAAGTTAAAAACTGCGTGAGCTTCAGAAGCTTCAATTGGGAACAACGTAGTAGGAAAAATAGTGGGTACTTCAATACTTCAGTTTCTGATTTTTTTTCGTTAGGGATTGAACTCTCAGGGCTATGCTCCTGAAATATTTTGTTCTTTTAAATTCTATAAGGAACCACATTGGATTATCTTCTCATTAAGATGAGCTTGAAATTTCAGAGGACTTTATGAGGCAGTACACACAGAAGCAGAATCCAGTTTCTGAACAAGCCTCATGATAGTAATTTTTGTTTGGAACAGATGGAATTTACATGGGTATCCACAAATGTCCAAACAAGTCCAGTCTGCAGTTTTAAGCAAGCCATTTCATGCCGGGTTTCTGCAGGTTGAAGGATGCAGGGGGAGACTTCGGGGTGCAGGGCTCAGTTGCCCCTCACTCAGCGTCTCGGTGTGTTAGTTTCACTCGCAACAAACACATCAGCTCTTAACATAAAACATTGCCACGCACTCAGAGTTTGTGTTACAAAATCACTGGGCGGGCTGGCAGAGCATGCCCGAGGCCGGGCCTGAGAACTGTGCGGGCCGCCATGCACATCTGGCCTACCATTGTGAAGAGGCACAGCTGCAGCCCAGCCCACCCCAGCCTGCCCGCCTTCTCCAGGTGTGCTGACCTTACGGGCAGGAACTAGAAAGGTGGCAGGCCAAGACATCGCCCTCCCCCCCATCACCACGTCTCCTCGCAGTACGTCTTTTTTTTTTTTTTTTTTTTTTTTTGCGGTACCGGGGATTGAACCCAGGGGTGTTCTACCTCCGAGCTACACCCCCGGCCCTATTTTTTATCCTTTATTGAAACCGGGTCTCACGAAGTTGCGGAGGGCCTCACTAAGTAGCTGAGGCTGGCCGCGAACCTGGATCCTCTGGTCTCCGCCTCCCAAGTACTGGGATTATAAGTGTGCGCCACCACGCCCAGCCTTGCAGTGCATCTTAATGGGCAGAATCCAGTGTGTGTCTAGCCTGTAGGGGCGCCTGGATGTGGGGCTGTGCCTTCCAGTCTCTGAGCAGAGGAAGCCAGAAGGGGGGAGATGCTCAGGGCCAGTTCACCACACCTGCCTCATTCCCTGCACTTGAAATGACATGTGTCGGTCATTGCAGGACCCTTGGGAAACCAGTAGAGAACCACAAGATAACGTTATCCCCGGCTCCAAAACACAGCAGCATGCAGCATAGAGAGAGAGAGAGAGAGAGAGAGAGAGAGAGAGAGAGAGGTGTGCCAGGGACAAGACACACACTTCCAAGACACACCCCTCATGACCTACTTCCTTGAACTAGGTCCACTGCTTGTAGTTTCCACCACCTCTCAATAAGGCCATTAAATTCTTCACCCACCAATGAATTAATCCACTGATGGGCTGTCATAATGCAGGCGCCTCCCAAGAGCCCCACCGCCCTGGGGACCAAGCCTTCTACACAGGCGCCTTTGGGGGTACTTCATATCCAATCCACTTATTTTCAGTTATAAGAAGACTTCCCATCTTTATATTTAGAAAGGAGGTTGTAAAGAAACATACGTACTGGTTAGGCACAAATCATTAAATATGTTTCTTCCTCTTGGGTCCCTGAGAGCTCACCTATGCTGGGTAACATCAAGATGTTATAAATTCCTGTCAGTTTGCAGTACTTTCAGTTTTCTCTATAAAACCTGGGCATACATTTATGAAATGGGCATAGTCTTTTGATTGGTTGAACCATAATAGTTAGAATAAGTGGACATTTTAGAATAATTCATCCACGTAGTTGGTGCCTAATATTCTGCCAAACTGAATAAACAAAACAGTTTTAGAACAATGTTACCCATCATTTAAAATCTCATTTATGAGCAGGTCAGTCCATTTAGATGTAGTTGAACATTTACCATCGTTCCTGGGTGCGTAATGGCAGTACTTCGTCCCTCTGTGAAGGGTAAGGACGATATAAGACTGTGACGATGCTGTCCCAGGAAGAGCTTGGAGCGCCCAGGGCTCTACGGGCTTCTGGATTTCTTAAAGTTTCTGTACTTTTATTTGGAGGTGAGCTATAGCGGTACGGGAGCCCGGCTTTGGTCAGAGATCTCTGGGACACTTCCTGTCTCCCGTGTCCAGCGTTGGTGGTGGATTGCCTTCTGAAGTGTCTTAGAGGACATTTTCTCATACTTTCCATGGAAAGCTAGGTGCTGAGTTTCCATTTGAGATACCTCGTGTGGATAACATTTCATCTTGGGAAAGAGGATTTCCATCAGTGTGAATACTGAAGTCACTTGGTCACCTCTGTCAGTGTCTCTGTGGCTGAGGGGCTGAGGGTCCAGTTGGCCCACGGAAAGCCTTTGGTTCCTCCCACCTAAGATGACGCAGTGATGCACTTAGCAGAACCAGGGTCCAAGGATGGAGACTCTCCTGTTCCCACTCTGTAGTTGTCACTAGCCAGGGCTCCAGTCCCCTGCATAGTGACAGAGGTTGCTTTCCTAAATTATGTATTCCTTCCCCTAAAATAATTAGACCTAGGTAGATTTAGAATAAAAACTGTGTGTTGACAAATTTCCAAGAGAGATTCTTACTGGGCTAGGGAAAGCGGAAGATCGTGAGAAAGAGAACAGATTGCGTCGGCATCATTAGCTTTTAAAAAAAATTTCACAGAAACCTTGGAATATTTCTTACCCCCTGGGTTTATTATTTCTGTTTGATTTAGTCACTTGGCATGTTTGGTATCTTTCCAGTACCCAAGATACACTCTCTTGGAAGAGATGCTTTCTTAATTACATCTCTGTCATCTCTCTTTCCTTTCTATTAGAAAAGCGAGCTCCTTCTAAGTTTAGAACTTTTTTTTTTTTTTTTGCTGTGCTGGGGATCCAACCCAGTACCTCCTGCATGCTAGGCAAGCACTCTACCGCTGAGCTACACCCCAGCTTAGAAAATTTTATAAACATCTCCTGTAGTATATTTTAAGGTCCCCAAACATTTTTTGTTTCCTGGTGGTAATAGTGCTTTGTTTTTCCTTTACCAGATAATGAAAGGTGTGCAGACATGTCAGTGTATTAACTCCAGCACTTCGGTGGAGCACAGCTCTATATAGCCATACAAATGTTGCCTGTCTTTATTGCAAACGAGGAATCATCCTGCAGGATGGTTAAATTTTAACAACAAATTTCCCTAATTTTTGTTGTATTGAGAGAAATTTCCCATGTCTCATAAATATTGATAGCTTGCATAGTGTTCTATCACGGACTGAGCTTTTTATAGTGGGTGTTTATTAACTTTATTTGGTGAGCTCTCTGTTGTTTGACATTTATATTTTTGCGAATTTTTGTTTGCTCTTATAAGTAACCTTTACACGTGCTCTTCAGGGACTATCCTTCTATATCAATTGATGTTGACATCTCTGATTATTTTCTTAGATTCCTGGAGTAGACTTATTTGATCAAGGAGATGAGCACTTTAAAATTCATTGGTGATTGTTTCAGATAAATTCATGAATAATAAAATGTAAATTATGTACGATGCATGAAGCACTATGAGAAGTTCTGGACAGGTTAGAGGTGGGTTCCGGGTGGGCGTGAAGAAAACAAAGAATTAACTGTTTTTAGTTTCTGGGTTCCAGAATTGGCTGTCTTACCAAATGCTTTAATACTTCTATTTGAGTGTGCATTAGAATTTACCTGTGACATTTTAAGACTCACAGACTCACACACCAATACAGGAAATGTATGTGTGTTTCTTTAAGTTTCTCTGCTGAGTCCAGGGCTCCATCTTTCCTGCCAGCATCTGGCATCCAGCTGAATGGGAAGGTGCGTGTGCTTGTGTCTTACGAAAGGGCAAACGGAAGTCAACTGGGTATTTTGAGATATCTTCTTTGTAGACCTTTAGTTTTTTTTAATCATAGAATTGAATCTGGAACGTTTATTGTATTTGGTTTTGTGACATTTCATCTCTCTTGATACTGGGATTGCACAAATTTATCATTTCAAATGAAGCTCAATTAAAATTATTTTGAGTGTTTAAAAGAACTTATAACTCATTGAAATATTGGCTCTTCCTATCAACGCAAAAGCAGAATTGCAGATGTAATTTTTGAGAGAAAAGCTGTGTTGCACCCGGTGTTTGCGGCCACTGTTCTTTGTGCGCCTCCCCACCCCCACCGCAGTTCAGTGAGCATTTGAATTCAAGGTCCAGACACACAATTCCCAGGATCACCAGCGACGCTAATTCACACACTCGGCACCTCCAGAAGGTGTGTGCTGTTTTATTATGAGTGAGAAGTTTACAACTACTCTGCCCACAATAGGTTAATAATTGAGTCCAACTGCATTGCTTCTCTTCAATAGCTTCTTACTTGTTTGCTTATTTGTTATGCAATGATATTCTACATTTTACCTCTCTCTCTGCTCCCTTTCCCATTTCAAAACCCATTGTTTTGCTGGTCTCTGCTTCTCCTAATTTATTCTACCTCCTCCTCCTCCTCCTCCTCCTCCTCCTCCTCCTCCTCCTTC
>PVJS01013715.1:0-41615 GCA_004027185.1 Glis glis | reverse complement strand
AGAGAGAGAGAGAGAGAGAGAGAGAGAGAGAGAGAGAGACAGGGAGAGAGAGAGCGAGACAGCTAAGGCTGGCCGCGAACCCGGATCCTCCGGTCTCCGCCTCCCAAAGTACTGGGATTACAAGCGTGAACCACCACGCCCGGCTTCCATTGTGTTTTTATCCCATAATTTTGCAATCCATTTATCTGTGGATGGACACCTGGGTTGGTTCCATAATTTGGCTATTATGAATTGTGTTGCTGTAAACATGGATATGCATGTATTACTCTCATTATGAACTACAATATGATATGAGACTATAAAGCACCAATAAAAATATATAAAAATGTGTACTAAATATATAAAGGAGGAGAGGGACCAGAAGAATAGGGGGAGGGGTTTGGGAGAGGGAAGTGGAGACGAGGAAAAGGAAAAAGATAAAGGGAACAGTTCAAATAATGGTATCTCTGTGTATGAAGTCATCACTACCAATCTCACTAACATGTATGGGGTGGGGGCCCAGGGAGAGATGCAGAGAGTACTGTGTGCAAGTATGCTTGAATGACTTTGACCCTCACTATGATGTATAATTGCAATGTGCCAATAAAGGTATAAAATAAATAAGTAAATATTATAAAGCAAAACAGTTAATTCTAGGTTATGCATACATGAACAGAAGGGAAAAGGGAAGAGAGAAATCTCTATGAACTCCTGTTAATACCTCAGACACCTGCAGTCCTTACTACAGGAAAATCTAGCATTCTTCACCGTTCCTCAACTGAGTTTAAAGAATTGCTGGGAGATTGCACATCCACGTTATTACAGAGGAATCGCCCAGTCATGTGGTACATGTTGTATCTTCCTCCACCTGCATCGCCATAAATGACTTAGTCATTGTAATGAAGTTTTTTTCCACCTGTTTTATGGAGAATTTTTTCCAGGAATCTTACCCATTAGTTATCTGATTAAACCTAGCAAGAGTATAGTCAGCTAGAGTTTTGAGTCAATCACACACAGAAAACTCACTATCTCACAGCATGTGCTGTCACTGACATTTAAGTATCCCTAACATTTAAAGTCTTTGTAGAAAGTCTGCTTCTAACATAAAAATAATTACCTGTAGTGTTGTTTCTAGTAGTTTCTGTTCAACTGATTCATGTAATTTAAGCATGTTTCATTGTTCTTAAAATTTAATGAAAATTATTATAATAATTGGGGTCCCACCCACAGAAGGGATTAATACCTGTTGCTTAGGAGTGGGATTGCACTGGTTACCATGAAAGTCTGGCACTTCTGCTCAAACTCTCTTCTGCAGAGATGCTACTTTAGACCATGGAGCCATGCAGATCTGGGTCCTGGGATAATGCTTAGTTGCAGTTGGACAAGATCTCCTGTCATCGTGATAACAACAAGCAAAGGCCTTAACAGTCCCTAAAGGTGACTGGAGCCCTGGACAAGAATGGGTGCTTAGTGGACCATTGGGCCATTCATCTTCATTCTACTGAAGAAAGAAATGGTAGAATAGCATACCACATTTGGTCAATTGGAAATGCCTACAACCCTCTGGGAGGATTTACTGACTGTTCTTAAGACAGTGTGTGTATATAATATGAAGGAACTCCTCTCAACATTCCCCCCAACAACTCTTTTTTTCTTTTTTTTTGTACTAGGGTACTAGGGATTGAACCCAGGGGCATTCTACCTCCAAACTACACCCCCAGCCCGATTTTATTTTATTTTATTTTTTTAATTTGGAAACAGGGTCTCACTAAGTTGCTGACAGCCTCACTAAGTTGCTGAGAATGGCTTCGAACCTGTGATCCTCCTGTCTCAGCCTCTCGAGGTCTGGGATTACAGGCATGTACCACCAAGCCTGGCCTCCCCCAAACTTTTGGAAGAAAACCTTTGATACATCTGAATGTTTTAGATGTGAAGAGGTTGCCAACTTATGATGAAGTTGACTTAGAAAGTCACATATTTCATAAATAACTCCCAAATTTTTTAAATAGGAGAAAGGATAAATTACTGTGATATACCTAACAATGAAATATTACACACATATAATAAATATTTAGTAAACTTTTTCATGACATGGGAAAATATTTATGGAATGTACATATATATATATATGTACATATATATATATATTTTTTTTTTTTTTGCGGTACCGGGGATTGAACACAGGGGCGTTCTACCTCCGCGCTACACCCCCGGCCCTATTTTTTTATACTTTATTTTGAAACTGGGTCTCACAAAGTTGTGGAGGGCCTCACTAAGTACAGAGAGAGAGAGAGAAAGAGAGAGACAGGGGCAGAGAGAGAGAGAGAGCTGAGGCTGGCCGTGAACCTGGATCCTCCGTTCTCCGCCTCCCAAAGTACTGGGATTACAAGCGTGTGTATTTGTTATCCATATATATATATATATATATATATATATATATATATATATCTGCATCTATTTATAGAGAAAAAGAAATGGGATACGATAAAATAAGCCCACCAAATAGTCAAAAATATATACATTTTCCATATTTTTTTCCTCTTTGAAATCTGGATGCATTTTGCAATCAATGCAATTATATAATCACTGCCAGATACTTGAAGTTATGATATAGATGTGTGAAAATCTTCCTTAGAACCTTCTGGTAAAACCACAAAGCTGTCAGCATCAAAGATGCATAAATTGCGTGATAAGCTTAGTGAGTGAATAGATCAAGGATGATTCATTTTATCTTTGTAGTTTTCTCAGATTTTTCAACTTGTATGATTTTTATAAAGATAAAAGTATACATAAACATTTAAAAATAGAACATATATGGACATGAAATAAAGGAAGAACAAATATCCTTAACATAAAAATATATCGTTCCTCTAAAAGATCAAAAATGATGTCATTTTAGCCGTATTGAAGATAAAGTTTGGACATAAACAAAATAACACATGAATTTTGGAAAATTAATAAGGCAAGATGTCTTAGTCTGTTTATTTTGTGTTGCTATAGAAAAATTCCTTCAAACTGGGTGCTTTATAAAAGAGGTTAGTTTAGATCCAAGTGCTGGGGATTTAAGAGCATGGCATATTCCTGGCTCTGTTGAGGGCCCCATGTTGAATGTCATCTCAGTGGTCATAGTGCATGTGAAAGATGTCACATGAGGAAACAGGAAGCAAGAGGCCAAGCTGAGCATCTCACTTGTTTTATAACAACCCATTCAGAGGAGTTCATCCAGTCCCATGAGACCTACATTACTCCTTTCACAAGGACGGTGTCTTGGGACCTAATGACTTCTCACTGGACCCAACCTGTTAGGAATTCCACCCAGGGGGACCAAACCTCCCGCACATGAACCTTTGAGGGACAGGCTCAACCACCATCAAACCATAGCAGGAGTTATAATACACTAATATTAAAATAGCATAGTAGACTAAAATTCAAATTGTTATATTAAAATCATACTACTGGCATAATTTTAGGTAGTACTCAAATACAACTTTCTTTTAGCTTTGGGGAAAGTTATATAGCATACAGTGTATGTTAAGAAGATGTGCAGCCGGGCGTGGTGGTGCACGCTTGTAATCCCAGTACTTGGGAGGCAGAGACCGGAGGATCTGGGTTCGCGGCCAGCCTCAGCTACTTAGTGAGGCCCTCCACAACTTCGTGAGAGCCGGTTTCAAAATAAAGTATAAAAAATGGAGAAATAGAGCCGGGGGTGTAGCTCAGAGGTAAAATACCTGGTCCAATCCCCGGTACTGCAAAACAAAAAACAAAAAACAAAAACAAAAAAGAAGATGTGCAAATCAACTTGATGTCTGGTTCACATTCTCAGGAATCAGAGTCTTCATTTACCTTTTGTGTAATGTCAGGAATTATTTTTTCCATGAATTTTGTCTAGTTTTCTAGTTTATTTTTTATTTTATAGAAATAGGCTTTGTTTGGTCTTTATTAGTCCACAGTTCATTGTGACCAGAAGCTGAAGTTCTCGGTTAAACCATTTTAGTTGAATCATTCTCGGTAATTGAGTCATTTTTATTATTGAGTAATAGTTAACATATTTCATAAAAATAGTGATGCTTCTTGAAGTTACTAACTTGAGATAAGAGCATGAAGTACCAAGAAACGTATCCTAATATTTTAGTTTCTCTTAGTTTTAACCAAGGAATTACGAAACAAATTTCCTAAGAAATTTGACATTACATAAATGCTGTTTTGTGTTTACCAAAAGGGTTAGTTTACTTTCTTTTTTCCCACTGTTTTACATTAAGATCTGATCAATTCTGAAAAGGTATTAATATTGAACTTACCATAGTTATTTTAGGGGCATCAATACCTCTTTAATTTGTTGATGTTGTTGTTGAACTTTCTGATTAACCACATGGTATTTCAGCATAAATAAGTTTGGGTGACATTTAATTTAAGCAATTGGAGAGGTAAACTGAAGCTCATGTTTTGAGATTTGTCTACAGTTTCAATTTTAATTAAAATATATTTTAAAAATGAAATAAAATACATTATGTAAATACAATTGTTTATAGATTTTTAAAGGTAGTTTCAATGCTTTTGGTTCTTAATGACAAAAAAATAAAATCTGGGAGGTACTGGGGAGTGAAATTATGTTATAAGCCTATATGAACATGCCACGAAGAAAAACATTATTCAGTATAATTAGTATGCACCAATGAAGAAACAGTAAAATCTGCAGTCCTTTTTGTACTTAACATTCTATAAATTTTTGTCATTAAAAAAGTTAAAAAAATACATTTTTTGTAATCAGCAATAGGTCAGATTTTATTTCAACAACAGCATAACGGATTGATGAGAGCAGTCATTCTCATTAACAGTCCAATGGGCCATTGTGTGTTTGCAAGGGTCAAAACTCTTTCCTAGTAAGATTAACATGAAATTCCCATTTTCGATGTGTTATTGCAATGGTGGTATAAAATCTATAGTAGTTAAAACTGCAGTTACATCAGCATAAACCAAAGGGTGCCACCAAACTCTATATTTAGACAACATATTTTCCATTGCCTTACATTTTCAATAAAGTAGAAACTCCAAGTTCATGTAAAAATGTCCTAGCTGTCCTAACATTATTAATTTGTGAGATAACTATAACTACTTTGTGAATTTTAATATTCTGTGTGATGTACCAAATATTATTTATATTATACAATATAATACTATAATTTTATAATATAAATATTAATATATAATATTTTATTAAATATCAAAACAAAACCATATTAAGTATATAATATTAAATATTATTTAATATTTTGTGTGATGAAATAGGCAGTATTAAAAAATTTTTAAGTTAAATACAAATAATGGTTATCTCAAACAAGAGTATTTGTGGAATATTTTGAGCTGCTAGTTAGACTAGCCATTTTTAATGGAATATAGATGTATTTACAATTACCTTAAAAGAACAAAGAACATTACTAACTTGTTAAACAACATATCAATGGATAGATTTTCATATCAAGCAAAGCAACATACTGGATTCAGAAATAATTATGAGAATTTACCTAACTTCCTAGATAGTTGCTAGAATGTAAAAAATCCCACACTTTTCATTACCTACTTTGTTTTAGAAAATTCAGTTAATTTTGATAAAATTGTGTTGTTTATTCTAAGATAATCATTCATAGTGGTTAGTATTTCTGTTATTCATTAATTAATTCATAAATGAATGTTTTTTTTAATTTGTTTTAGCCAGGCATGATGACACATGCCTGTAATCCCAGCAAATGAGAGGCAGAGACAGGAGGATTGCAGGTTTGAAGCCAGGCTCAGCAAACTAGTGAGACCCTGTTTCCAAAAATAAAATAAAATAGGACTGAGGGTGTATCTTGGAGTTACAATGGCTCTGGGTTCAACCCCAGGCACCACAAAACATACATATATTTTTTCTATTTTTTTTACTAATATGGCTATTACTGATAGACATAACCAGCATAAACAATAGGTTTTGTGGGTCCTCGGTAAGTTTTAAGAGTGGAAAAATGTACTGAGACGAAAACAATTGAAAACTACTAGATTATATGGATAATAGTCAAATTTCTGTGTAACAGTACATCCTATACCTTGTTAAGTTTTATGTATCATTTTATAATTAAATTCCATAAGTCATGACATATTTTTGTTGCTTTAGATAACATCAATTTCCTGCCACTTCAAGTTATTTAAAACAAGGTATTTTTACATTCGAATTAAGTCAACATTTCTATTTTATTTTGACTGCTATTTTATACAGAACTAATCCTTGGTTTATGGTATCTAAGGAAAATATTTCTTTTTTTTTTTTTGCGGTACCGGGGATTGAACCCAGGGGCGTTCTACCTCCGCGCTACACCCCTGGCCCTATTTTTTATACTTTATTTTGAAACCAGGTCTCACGAAGTTGCGGAGGGCCTCACTAAGTAGACAGAGAGAGAGACAGGGGGAGAGAGAGAGAGAGAGAGAGAGAGAGACAGGGAGAGAGAGAGAGAGAGAGAGAGAGAGCTGAGGCTGGCCGGGAACCCGGATCCTCCGGTCTCCGCCTCCCAAAGTACTGGGATTACAAGCGTGCGCCACCACGCCCGGCTAAGGAAAATATTTCAAATGATTAGTTAGCCTTCTTGAACTTACACAAGACAGTAGCACTATATTGTTTGTTCTGCTAACCATGGTAAACAGAATGGTGAGGGAAGTGATATTATATCCCTTAGGTGTTCCCCTACAATGAGGAGGTAATGATAGAGGACAACAGAGAATGTAAAATATTTATGTAGTGTCACTTGTTTTGTCCATTTGGGAAATCAATATTTTAACACTTGTATTTTATAATACCCAATATCATGAGTGTACTGTTCTGAGAATAAGAGGGTTTATAGAAGTAGAGGCTGAAAACACCCAGTGTATAAAACTTCTTAAACGTATACATCCTGGACCTATAAAGAGAGAAAAATCATAGCCCTTGCAGAAGCTAAGCCAGCAATGATCCTGCCTTTTACCTCATATGCATTAAAACTCTGTTTTCCAAGTTCTTACATTTTCCTTATGGTATTTGATATTCTTCCCACAATATTTTATATGCTGTGTTATTTGTGTTGTATTTTAAAAAATATAGGCTGAAAGATAAATACCCAATTGTAAAAAGAGTTTTATTTGTTAAAATCACATGGAGATCATGTTTATGTTAAAGTGTTTAGTGTAATTATTATTTTAATGGTATTTCATAGTTTATATAATTTTTAAACATATAGGAAATTTCTTGATTGCTGCATTACCTTGAAAATATGCATATATATAACATATATACAAAAATGAAAACATTATATTATGTGATTTAAATAATTCATACTTATGTTGACTGTTTGTTTTTGAAAAAGCAAAATTTACCATTTGTTCTACTTACCAAGAATTTTATACTTTAAATGCCATTTTCAAATGTGAAAAGCAAAACTCACCATTTGCTCTATTTACCAAGGAATTTTTGCTTTAAATGCCATTGCAAACATAAAACTTATTAAAATATTTTGATGAAAAATTAAAGATGGAGGTCATAAAAATGCTGGATAGCAATTTGAAATAAGTTATAAAGATAATTAGGTTGTCATTTTATCATTTACAGCTAGAAAACTGACCCAAACATGAAAAGCCAAGGAGTAAACCAATCTATTTTTGTATATAGACAATAGCATATACATTCTAATTCTGTTCAAAATCCAATATATCACTGCATAATGCTTTCCTCCCCTTTTCATATTGAAGGTGCTAAGTGTGAAGTAGACTTTTCCACTCTTCACTGTACATTTCTCAGGTGTTGACAAGCGCATAGTCATGTTAATTGCCACTGTAATTAAGATGTAAGACAGTTCCATGAAGGCAGCTACCCCCACACCAGTTTGTCCCTGAGTGTTTTGAATCCAATCCTTTCCACACTCCAGCTTCTCTCGGGGGTCTGTTTCCAGCTTCTGTAGTTTTGCCTTGTTCAGGATGTCATATAAATGGTGGTGTAGAATGTAATCTGATCCTCAGCTCGGATCTTTTAACCTTTTAACATTATGCTAAATGTTGCCTATCATTTAGCATAATTCATTTGAGATTGATCCAGATGGTTGTATATATCAAGAGTGGCTTCTTTTTACTACTAGCTAGTATTCAAATTTGTGATTTCTTCCAATTTGAGGGCAGTTGCAAATAATGACACTGTGAACATTCCTGTATAGGATTTTCCATAAACAGAAGCATTCACTTTGCTAGAGACTTGTGAGTCAGAGTGTTTGGGGTTCTTTGGTCATTTTATCAGACCACCATTCTATTTTCCAACGCACCTGTGCCATTCTCATACCAGAGCATCAATGATTGTTCCGGTTGATCTACAACTTTGCAAATTTGATGTTTTTATTATTATTTTAATCACTTAAATGTGATGATAATTTACATGTTTATAGGAGACTTAAAAGTGATAGGAAATGTGTCTCAATGTTAGACAAAAAAGATTGGTTTGAAGGTTTCCCCATTTAAAAGTGCTACAGGAAACACATTTTCAACCATGTAACTATTAGAGCTTTCTGTTCAAGGAGCAGGCAATGGCAGGGCCCTGCTGCTTGTATCATCCAAAAGTTCTTTGTTGTTCTACTCAGGTAATTTTGATACACAAAGCTAGCTTTGTACTGAGCCCCCCAAATAACCCTAGAGCCATCAAGATATGATTCTTTTCATTTAAAATTACATAAATGAACTCATGAAATATTTATCATAGTGATGCTTGTGAAATATCAAGAGGAAGAAAACAAACTAAAGATACACTGGAGGTTTTTGCTTTAAAATTACGATTATATCTTTTTTTTTTTTTGCGGTACCGGGGATTGAACCCAGGGGCGTTCTACCTCCACGCTATACCCCCGGCCCTATTTTTTTAGATTTTATTTTGAAACTGGGTCTCACGAAGTTGCAGAGGGCCTCACTAAGTTCAGAGAGAGAGAGAGAGAGAGAGACAGGGAGAGAGAGAGAGAGAGAGAGAGAGAGAAAGAGAGCGAGCGAGCTGAGGCTGGCCGCGAACCTGGATCCTCCGGTCTCCCAAAGTACTGGGATTACAAGTGTGCGCCACCACGCCCAGCTCCGATTATATCTTAACAATGAATTCTTTATCTATATATCGGCATCTATGTACCCAAATAATCACCATTTCTATACGAACTGATGTGAAAAGAAACAAGGCTCAGTGATGTATACCCTCTGTCCTTCCGCTTAAGTAACTAAAAATAATAAATAGGGAAATGATTAGACAGATAGATGTTACTTGTCTAGAAAATATTAATGTATACCTGAAATGTAACTGCTTCTGGGAAAATGTAGGGAATGTGTGTGGCAGAGAGAGAGAGAGATTTACTTTTCATTGAATATATTTTGAGTAATATCGACTTTTAACTAGTTTTTTATACTTTTTTTCATTAAAATAAGAATAATCCAGTTGGGCATGGTGGCTCACTCTTGTAATCCTCGTACTTGGGAGGCTGACAGGAGGATCACACGTTCCAAGCCAGCCTCAGCAACTTAGTGAGGCTCTCAGCAACTTAGTGAGACCCTATTTCCAAATAAAAGATAAAATAGGGCTGGGGGGGGGTGTCGTTCAGAGGTGTTATGGAGAAATATCTGATTCTAGGGCTGGTACATGAAAAATCAAAGAACACTAAGCATCTTGCTATGCTGGGAAGAAAATAGGCAATGATAGAGTTATTTTACAAGGATACAAGAGCCACCTTAAAAAATGTTCAATGTCCAAAGCTGGAAAACTATGAAGAATAAAATGTCTAATATCACATTAGACTATAACCCATAGTATACAATAAATATCTCTGAGTCCATCCACATGCATATCAATTAATACTGAATAAGTAAACCAAATAGGAGGAAGTAGGTAGATGTGTGTAGAAGAATTTCAAACAACTTATGTAGATGCTGTATACTCAAGAAGATGACACATCATTCTTTTTCTAATTGTAGGCTGCACAAATGGAATCTTTCAAAAATATTATATGCAAATGGAGAATAATAGTCACTTTATAGTGAAGAAACATGGCAAGTGCCAGGGCATCTAGATGAAGGTTAATGTCAATGGTGACAAGTTATGTTGAGACACTGGGTCTTTGATAAGATGTGGTAAGAATGTCACTCTACTTCTGATTTTCCTCCTTCCGCTTTAATTCTGGTGTAACATTGAGAGAAAGTGAGAGAGAAAGAGAGAGAGAGATAGAGAGAGAAGGCAAATTCAAATTGTAGGACATTCTATAAAATACCTTATTCTTTAAAACTGTCAAGGTCATAAATAGTCTGAGAAAATATAACCTAGAAGATCCTACGGATTCATGATTACTAAATGTAATACTGTATCCTGGATAGAATCCTGGAACAACAACAAAAAAATGACTATTTGTTAAAATTGAGGAAATCCATGTAAACAAAGAGTTTTAATTAATAATAATGATTCAATATTGGTCCATTAGTTGTGGCAAAACTGTAATACCAACCTAGGATATTAATAATAGAGAGAGCTGGGTGTGGGGAATATTGGAACTCTCTGAATTTACTTTGCAAATATTATTTTAAAAAACCCAGAATGTTGTAGGGATAATATTAAGACTCTTCTTTAATATCAAAATGGATAAAAACAATTATATTCCTCAGTAAACTAATTTGCATTTTGCATTTATAAAAGTATATTATACATTCTCTTCATAAATATTTTCAATAAAAAATTAATACATTTCAAGAATAAATAATGCCCGGAGTAAACTAAACAAAGGGAACATGCGCATATGGTTTCATTCTCTGTTAAATGTATTTTTAATTAAACCTGCAGGATGATTTATGAAATAAAGAGGACTGAATAATATTGAGAGTAGTTTTTGAAGTGGTTAAAATGGATTTGCTGTTTTTCCTCAAGGCTTGATCAAAACGTATCATTTTATTCTTCAACAGATCGTATCGTATTTAATCTGAAATGCTTATATTTTTACTCCTTTGCTATTATGACTGACATAACTGACATTTGATGCTGATTTTCTTGAGCAACAACCATATTATAGAAAAAAAATATTTCTTTTGCAGTATAAACACTTTACAAATGAGAGATTTAAAATAAAAGGTTAGAAGTTTCAAACATACCAAAGTAAAAATAGTACAGAAATTCGGGACATACTTCTCATTCTATGGTGAATAATTCTAAGATATTTTTATATTTGCTCATGTTAAAATCCACTATGAAAATTTAAACTGATATGCTGCTCTTTTCAGCAAAGACATAAAGGGATTTGGGATAAAAAGACAAATAATTTGAAAAGTAGTTCAATGATATATATATGGAAAAATAACTTTACATATTTCTGTGATGTAACTGAGCAAAAATTGGCATGCAAAAAATGCACACACATCAACACATATACGTATGTTTAACTTTGGACACTCATTATGACTTTTTATATTGTTTTGTTTTGTTTTGGGGTACTGGGAATTAAACCCAGGGGCTTTCTAACTTCAAGCTAAATCCCTGGCTTTCTTTTTTTTTGGAAACAGGATATTGCTAAGTTGTGGAGGACCTTGCTAAATTGCTGAGGCTGGCCTTGAACCTGTGATCCTTTTGTCTCAGCCTCTTAAGTACTGGGTTTACAGGAGTGCGCCACCTCTGGACACTCATTATGTCTTAAAATGAACAATAATAATACTGAGGACAAAATTTATTTAATTTTTGAAGATTTCCCCACGTCCTGAGAATTGGGTGCAGTATAACCTGTGAACCTGCAGGACTTTATCTACTTTCCACCTGGAATTGTACTGTGGAGAATAGGTGAGCTAGTATTTTTGATCTTCATATAAAATACAAATATGACCACTTCAGTATAGAACGGTTAAATTTTACAACCTGAAAAATCCAGATGTAAATAGTCTAGAACTGTTAATTTGCCTAATAAAATCATAAATATTTCGTTTTTGAATTTCTAGTTCACTGTTCATTATGTTGGTTTTCACTCTCATGGATGCAAGATGTTTCCCAGTTATCCTGACCTAGCATAATATTCCAGGCAGAAAGAAAAGTAAGAAAAGATTAAAGAAGCAGTCACACAAGCCAGTTCCCCTTTAAAAGGCTTTGAAAGGCACCCCATGCCACCTCTGTGACACCCCCCCATGCCACCTCTGTCACTTAGGGCCATAGTCAGGCCTCTGTCACATGGATACCTCTAACTATAATAGAAATCAAGTGCTCAAGTATTTTTCCTGAGAGGCAATCATGGACCAGTAAACACCAGTATCTGCCCCAAAAAGTATTTCTTCAAGAGAGAACTATAGTTCAAGTGGTTGCTTCCATGAACCTTTGATAGGTCTCAATATATAAACCAGTGAGTGTTCAAATTACTCTAAAATTTGATGATATATTATTCATTTCATATCATGAAGTTTAGAGAATAGAACACTCAAGGAAAAGTAAAATCAATGATAGTTCTACAACTTAAGAGTTGATCACTAAAAATATGTTGATGTTTATATACTTTTTCATGGGAAAAATGCAGGAATCTAAAGATATTCAACCCCAAAAATGTTATTCTTTACTAGGATCATGTCATTTAAGTTTTCCTTATTTTTATTATATTCCTATGCTATTGTACTGATTTTTCATAGTAGTTCATCAAATATATCCTAAACGTTTTACATATTATAGATTACAGCACAGCAATATGGATGCTATCTAAAAGTAACCTTCATATTATAAAACAGACATAGAAATTCACTGTGTGTAAAGACTTACTTTCAAATCCAAAAAATACTTAATAGTATTCTCACTCATGTCCAAGTATTTTTATTTATTAGTAAGATATTATTAACTATTTTGTTGACTATTATTGTTATAATTAATCGTGGGGCAATTTTTTTTTGCAAAAGATGTTATTCAAATACATTTGAGAAATCTAGGCAAAAAAAGGGCACATAAATCTAAAACAATGAGCATTCCTGTAAAATTTAAGAATGGATAAATCCTGCTGAGTTTTTGGGTTCTTCCTACCATCTGTTCGAACTATTTTTCAAACAATCTCTTTAAATAGATTACTAAATATATCTCCAAAGCTCATATCCCACAGGCAATAAAGACAAAGGCAAGGTCTTTGTATAAAAATAATTTTGCCGCAACTTTATTCATTTAAACTCAGAATATGGCAATTAGCTCAACCTGGTAAAATTAGTCTTATTATTGTCTTTAAATAGACAGCTAATAGTATTTATTCATTAATCCATTTCCTTTCATTGTTTGAAGAGTCACTTTTTAACTTTTATATCATGCCTGCTGTGAATCTTCTATTTTCTGCACTAAGCAATAATATCCAAGTCACAATTCTGCTTTCCAAATTTCATCTGAGAGGATGTTTTAAGAAGAGCTCCGCTGTGGCCTGAATCTGTATGTCCTCCCTGCCCAAATTCCTGTGTGGAAGCCCTAATCCCCCACTGGGATGGTGTTTGAAGGTGGGGCCTTTGGGAGGTATTTAGGTCATAGGTATAGAGGACTCACAAATGGGACAGTGCCTTTATAAAGAGACAGCAGGAAGATAATATCTCTGCTATTTAAGAGTACAACAAGGAGGTGGCCATCTGAAAACCAGAAAGAAAGCCCATCGCAGAAAGTAAATTGAATGGCACCTTGATCTTGGACTTACCGTTCTCAGGAACTGTAAGAATTAAATTTCTGTTGTTTAAGCCACACAATCTATGGTTGTAGTTATAGCACTCTGAACTGACTGAGGCAAACTCCTGACAGTAATACTGGGACATGGGGCAAAAAGTTAAATCAAGTTCCTTGTCCATTTACACTTGTGTCTAACAGAGACCCTAGGGGGTTATATCTTGAATTACTAGGGAAGGTGCTCCCTCAGTAACCCTGTCAGGGGCCCAGTCAGGGGCCAGCTGTTATTGCAGGGGAGGTTTCAGCAGTGAGATCCGCAATGAGAAGAACACACTCTGAGTTGCCATCTGGAGGAGAACAGTTGTTTTATTTTACAGACCTGTCCATTATATAGGGTTCTCAGCAAAATGGCACACTGGCACACGTGCCAGTATGCTGTGTGCATGTATGTTGCACTTTGCCTAGTCATACTTACTTACATAACTATATACACATGTGCACGAGATGAATGCACATCTCCAGCTTGCGTGGGGTGAGCGGAGTCATAGTCTCACCACCTGCCTGCTCTTCCTCTGGGCCCCCACAAACCCTTAGCACAATATGAATATTTGCACAGTACAAGGCATGAGAATTCAAAATATTTACTTGATTTTATTAGACTTTTTTTCGTGGGAAAAAATATTTTTTTGTGTGTGTGTAGCAGCTGTAGCAATTTACCACAAACTTTTTGGCTTAACACAAAATAAATGGATTCTCTCATAGTTCTGGAAGAATGAACTCTGAAACCAAGATAATAGCAGGCGTAGCTCCTTCCAAAGTTCTAGGGGAAAATCATTCCTTCTATTTTCCAGATTCTGTCAGTCCAGTTGTCCCTTAGTATGGGGCTTTATGAATCAAATTTTTGCCTCTGTCATAGTCCTGGAATAAATCTCAGTGTACAATTGTGACTAATCCTTTTTGTATGTTATTGTGTTCTACTTGCAAATATTTAATTGAGGATTTTACCTCTTTGTTCATGAGACATATTGGTGTGTAGTTTCCCTTTTTTTTAAATCTTTTTGTCTTGTTTTGATATTAGAGTAGTGCTACATTGTGCATTGCCCACAAATCAGATAGCTTTGTTTAAATGGACTAATTTCTGAAATTAATCCATTTACACCAAGCTATCTGATTTGTGGGCAATGCAGTTGTTCATAATATTCCCCAGTAATTTTTTTGCGGCCATTGAATTAGCAGTGATAGCCTTTCTTCATTTCTGATATTAGATACTGGTAGCTTTTATCTTCTTGCATTGGCAAGGCTGGCTAAAGGTTTATCAAATTTATTGATCTTTAAGAAAAACTTTTGATTTTACTGATTTCCTCTGTTGATCTCCTGTTTTCATGTACATAGACTTCTAATTTTTATTAATTTTTTGTCTTTCTTTAAATTCATATGTTCTTCTCAAGATGAAGGATTAAATTATTGATTTTAAATCTTTCTTCTTTTCTAATATATATTAATGATATAAATTTCCCTTTAAGCAATGTTTTCACTGTATCAAAAAAATTTGAAAAGCTATATTTTCAATTTGTTTTAGTTTAATATCTTAAATTTTCTCTAGACTCCTTTTGAGCCCTGTGTTGGATAGAAGTTCATGTTTAATCCTCAAATACTTTGGGATTTCTCAACTACCTTTTTCTTCTTGATTTCCAATTTAATTCCATCGTGGCATAAAAACATGCTCTCCATGACTTCTATTGTTTTATATTTGTTCAGGTATATTTTATGACCAAGAATGTGATCTATCTTGGTGAATGGTCCATGTCAAATTGAAAAAAATGTGTGTTCTTTTGTTGTTTGATAAAGTCTTCTATAGATGTCCTTTAGACCTATTGATTGAAAGTTCAGTTCAGTTCAACTATCCTTGCTGATTTTCTGCAGAGTCCATCAATTACTGATAAAGGGATATTGAAGACTTGTTGATTTGTCTATTCTATTTTGCATTTCTGTCATTTTTTTGCCAAACATATTTTGACACTCTAGTGTTAGGTGCATGTATATTATAGATTGTTATGACTTTTTTAGGAAATCAACTCCTTTACATTATGCAATGCCTACATGTATTCCTGATAATTTTTCTTATTCTGAAGTCTACTTTTCCTAAAGTTGTGTAGCTATTTCAGCTTTCTGCTTATTAGAATTAATATGGTAAATCTCATTCATCCCGTTATTTTTAGCCTTTCTGTATCTTATGGATTTTTGTGGACAACATATAATTGTGTCTTGTTACTCTTTAGTTCATCTGCTAATCTTTTTATTTTAATGAGTATCTTTGCATCACTCTAATATAAAGTGACTATTATTACATTTAGATTAATATCTCCATATATACACTTGTTTTCTGTCTATGGTATGTCTTTTTATCTGCCCTTTTTATGCCTTCTTTCTTCTTAATGGAACGTCATAACTACTTCCCAGTTCTTTCCTCTCATAGTATATTTATACTTCTTTTATAAAATATGTTTAGTTTGCCCTAAATTTGCAATATACATCTACAACTCATGTTAGTTAACTCTTGCATAACACTATACTGATTTACAAGTAAAACTGGTAACTTATAACAGAATTTTCCAAATTTTTCCTTTCTATTTTTTATAATATTACTGTCATTCCTTTTATTTATCCATATGCTATAATTACTTAATGCATTAGTACCATTATTATTTTGAAGAAACAGTAATCTATTAGATATATAAGGAATACAAGAAAATAAGAAATTTTAAACATCTATTTGTTCTTTCTCTGATTCTCTTTTTTTCCATATCTAGATCCAAGTTTCCTACCTTTATTATCTTCCTTGTATCTGAAGAATTTCTACTTTAGCATTTCTTGCAAGGCCAGTTTTCTGGCAAAAGAAAAAATATCCTTTATGTTTTACCTATTTTTAAAAAAAATCTTTATTTTTTCTTTACCTTTAAATGTATTTTTTTCTGGTTACAAAGTTTGTGTCTGTCTTCCTTTTTTTTCTTTCCTTCCTCCCCTGTTTAATATTTGGAATATATCACTCTACACTCATCTTGCTTATATAAATTCTGGCAAGTAGTTATCTTTGTTCCTCTATATGTAAGATGTTATAAAAACTCTAGTTTTTTTTCCAAGATACTCACTCCTTTATTTGTTTGTTTGTAGTTTGCATTTAATGTGCCTGGGTATAAATTGGGGGTATTTATTCTGTTTGGTGTTCCTGAGCTAGCATGATCAATAGTTTGGAATCTGTCATCAATTTTGGAAAATGCTCCTTCATTTTGACTTTAAGTAAACCTTATACTCCTTTCTCTCACTATTTTCTTTCTGGTGTTCCTATCAAGCATGTTACATCTTTTGTAATTGTCCCACAGTTATTGTATATTCACTTATGTTTGTCCATTTTTTTTTTCTCTTTGCAATATATTCTCCTTGAATTATATCAGGGGCCCTAATTTTTAGCCATGTTTAATCTCCTGTGCCTAATAAATTAATTTTTGGTTTTTATTTTAGTCTTTTTGATTTGCAGTGTTTTTCTTTTCATTTATCCACTTACACTGTCCATCTGCTTTAGTATATTATGCACTCTTTTATATTAGAACCCTTAACATATAATCATATTTCACTAAATATCCGAATATTTGACGTTTTTATTCTGATAATTCCAAATTCTATGACTTATCAAATTCTGGCTTGCAGCCTGATCTGTCTCTTTCAGACTGTTTTTTAAAATATATACTTTATTGGTACATTGTAGTTTTACATCATAATGTAGTTCAGAGTGATAGGGACAAACCTGCACACAGCACTTGGTGAGCTGCCCCCCTCCTCATACATGATATTGAGATTGGTACTGGCATTTTCTCATATGTACATAATGTCAGTGGAGGTGTTTCCTTCATTAATTTTCCCTCTCTTCCCCCACCACCCTCGCATGGACCACTTCCCTCGCTCTACTGGGGGTTCTCCTCCATTATCTAAAGTCCATATATCCCGATTACTCCCTAACTTCCTCATATGAGAGAAAAGATATGACTCCTCATTTTCTGTGACTAGCTAATCCCACTTAACATAACATTCTCCAGTCCATCCATTTTCCTGCAAATGACATAATTTTGTTCTTCTTTATTGCTGAGTAGAATTCCACTGTGTGTACATCCCATAATTTTGTAATCCATTCATCTGTTGATGGACACCTAGGTTAGTTCCATAATTTAGCTGTTGTGAAATGTGTTACTATCAACATGGATATGCATGTATTACTATAATATTATGATTTCAGTCTTTCAGACCCTTCTAACTGCTTCTTAGTATGTTTTGTATTTTTTCTTAAAAGTAACATACGATATATTGGATAACAGGAACTAAATTAATTTGGCCTTTAATGTGAGGTTTTCTATTTATCAAACTAGGAATTGTGCTGTGTTTAAAGTGTGCTGTGGTTTTAAGCATGGCATGCTTGTTTTCTCTATCTTCTTTCTTTGTTCCCTGTTATCCCTGGGCTTCCCTAAGAATGCCTGAAATAAGAGAAGAACACTTTATTGGATCTTAACTCTGAGAAATTGGTGCCATTGGCAGGGTTAAACCCCCCAAAGTGTGGTTCCCCTAATACTGGACCCTCAGGGAATTTTTAACTCTTAATATAACCACACTCAGCTTCCAGTACGTTGTCAAAATTAGTGTTTCACTATTACTTCGAGGTACTGGCTCCAGCAGCTTTGACTTCTGTGTGATGATCTCCCCTGTAGTCCTCCGTATCAGTCTGTCTCTCCAGATTTTTGAGTTTATGGTTCACCCTCTCACCCCAACCATTTGGGTCATTGATTTTTAGTTTTCTCAGCATTTGGCATCATCAACATTGTTGTTGTGAGAGTGGGAATCCCAAGCTCAGTATCTGTTGGGGCTGAAGCCAGAAGTCTGAGGAGCCATTGTTTTAGATGTAGCAGAAGGAAATAAGGCTCTGAGGTTTTCGCATGGGGAACTGAATACGACTTTGCAGAAGTCACATGTATTACTTCCACTAACAATTCATTGTCATACTATCATCATCACCCTGGATTTAATTATCTAAACTAATTGTATGCAAAAATAATAAAACAAAACAAAGAACTGCTACCATCAAACATTGGAAGCTGATGCTGCCTCTTGGAACTTTGGATCAACAGGACATTGAGGATACAAAGTAGATTATCTGCCTAAAATTAAGTTGATATCGTTTATTTATTTATTTGGTATCGAAAATATATAAGAAGATACCAGATATATATCCATATAAAAGTAGGATCTTCAAAATTAGTTCAGGGGTTTGTAAACTTTTCTTGTAAAGGGCAAGGTAGTAAATATTCTAGGCTATGTGGGGCATAGATCTTTGTAGAGACTACTCAAGTCTGCTACTGTATTGCTACAGGAGCCTCGGAAAGAATGAGCAAAGCTTTATTCCAATAAAACTTGATTTACAAAAACAGGAGAAAGTTTGGATTTCCCTATGCTTGTCATAGATCCTTGAGGAATAAAGGTTTAAAAGTATGTTTTGGTACAATGTCTTAAAACTCTATTATTTAAATGAGGAGCAAACTACAGTACTTGTTAATTTTTCTCTCTCATATTTTCCCCTCTGTCTTTATTTTCCTTCTTTGCTTTTCTAAGCTCCTTATTATTGGTTTTATTTAGGCGTCCTCCCTGAAGACACATTGACTCTATTTGATAAGACATTTATGGCTCAGATTGCCTATGCTGAAGCTCCTCTACCACCTGCGTTCCCTGTGGGTTGTAACTCGTCACCCTTCTCTAGTCATTCCTGTCTCATCTGCAAGCTTCATTTCTTATGAAATGTATGTTCTGTTATTTCTATATCAACTCAACATCATTGATTCAGCAACTTCAATGGCTCAACTTCTAGTAGCATAGCCAAGGGTTACCTTTGGTGAGCTCAACAAAAGAAATGCCTGTCCGGTAGTGAAGTCCTGTATTTATGCACAAATAGTGGGAATGTGTAGGAGATAATGGTTATTTTGATTGTGCATCTGATTAAATCAAGAAAAATATCCCCACTGGTACACATGAGTCACCTTGAGTCAGTATAATGAGGACATTATGGGGGGCACAGGACTCACCTCCATAATTTAAAGATAGCATAATACCTTCTATTTTACTCATTCTATTTGACATTTTAAATACATAGTTTCTTTTTTGGGGGTACTGGGAATTAAACCCAGGGTTGTTCTGCCTCTGAGCTATACCCCCATACCTCTTCATGTTTTATTTTGAAACAGGGGCTGAAGTTGCTGAAACTGGCCTCAAACCTGTGATCCTCCTGTCTCAGCCTCCCAAGTACTGGGATTACAGGTATGTGCCATGACACTCAACTAAATATATAGGTTAAATATAAGATTATATAGGAATATAAAATTTCTGATTACCACTTTGGTATCTACGTTAAGAAAGAACCTTACTTCACCACTAAGAAAGCTGTCCTTGGATCCTGTGTCTGTCCTTCTCCTCTGCTCTGGGCTTTGGTACTATCTGTGACCATATATCATGTTAAATACAAGGTTCCCTGCTAGCTTCTGCTGGACAGCTCTTGCTGGCCCTGCAGGTTTCCTGTGATTCAGTCACTACTCCTACTGTATTTATGACTTACGCCATCCTTCCCCACAGCCCCCGCTCGAAAGTCACCTTACCCCTTGCCACAGTGAGGGACCTTTACAACAGCCAATCCATGGCACTGTGTCGCTCATGGGGAATATACAGGAGAAACTCTTCTTCCTAAATTTCAGCAGTTTCTAGAGATCGGGGTATAATCCCTGGTGGCACATTTCTCTACTCGGCTTGTTCCAGATTGACATAGAATCACACTAAAAGGCAGTCATCTCACAGAATTCAAGACAAAGAAGGGGAAAATATCTGTTGAATTAGTTTTCTAGGGCTGTCATAACATAATCCCCTACACAGGGAAGCTTAAACAATAGAATTTTATCCTCTCACAATTCTGGAGACTTAAAGTCAACGATCAAGGTGTCAGCAATGCTAGTTTCTTGTGAGGCCTCTCCCTGTGGCTTTCAGGAAGCTTCCTTCTTGGTTCCTCTTCATTTAGTCTTTTCCCTGGCCATGTGTACCTTTCTGTTTATAAGAACATCAGAAGATTGGTTTAGGGCCTGTCTCAAGAACTTCATTTTAACTTAATTACCTCTTTGAAGGGACTATCTCTAAATATAGCCATATTCTTAAGGACTATGTGTTAGTCCTTTGACATACAAATTTGGAAGGAAAACAGTTTAGCCCATAACTTCTATCTGTGTAATCACTTATGTTCTTTCCCAATGACAAGTATTTTGACCTGAAAAGGGGTTTATATTTTTCTTTTTCCTCTCTCCATTCTTTGACTTCTCTAAGAACAAATAGATTTTTTTTTCTTTTTTGGTACTGGGTATTGAACCCAGAGGTATTCTAGCTCTGAGCTATACCCCCAAACCTTTTTATGTTTTATTTTGAAGCAGAGTCTTGCTAAGTTGCTGAGGCTGGCCTTGAATCTGTGATCCTCCTGTTTCAGCCTCCCAAGTACTGGGATTATAGGTGTGTGCCAGGATGCCTGGCTCCAATAAATTTTTAAACTCTCTTCTCCCTCTTATTATTTTTGTGTGCATTGCAATTCTACATGATAGTGAGATTCATAGTGATATTTTCATATATGTGCATAACATTATTTGGTCTATTTCCTTCACCAAACCTCCTCTTTCCCTTCTGCCCTCTCCCCCCTTCCCCTTCTGCTACTCTACTGGACTCTCTACTAATTTTCATAACATCTCTTTTCTTTTCTTTCTCTCTCTAGCTTCTACATATGAGAAAAACATATGTGGCCCTTAATTTTCTGAATCTGGCTGATCTCAATTAAAATCAGAATACTGCAGTGACACATACATACCTGTGTCTATAGTAGCACAATTCACAATAGCCAAGTTATGGAACCAACCTAGGTGTGCATCAACAGGTGAATGGATAAAGAGATATGGTATACATGCACAATGGAGTTTTACTCAGCCATAAAGAAGAAAAAAATCATTTGCAGGAAAATGGATGGAATTTTAGAACATTAAACTAAGTTATACTGAGATCAGCCAGACTCTTCCTTTTTTTGATCCCCTACATCCCCCTCTTCCTTCCAGTTTCACATTTCATACCCAGAAACATGAATACAGAGAAATGTAAAGTATTCACTGACAGTCTCAATGTAATTACTTATCTCTTCATGAGACTTAAACATCAGACATAAAGATATTAACAAAGCCTTACATTGGTTAAATATTTCTGATAATCTTCTGAAATAATGTACAAATTGTGGAAAATCAAAACAGTAACCATCTATAAAACATAGTAACTGCAGGCATAAATTGTAAATAAGCAAAATATGTTTTCTAATCCTTTTTATGCTAAATATCTTACAGCACCAATAATTATTTGCTTTATAAGATTAAAAAGTACTATAGATTATATCAAATAATTCTGCAAATCTCCAAAGGAATTACATATTTTTCCCTTGAGTAGATAAATATTCATCTTGGTTTTCTGGTATGGTTCCTATAGTAGTCTACATTTTTTCTCACATCTCACTGGTATCTTTAAATATACTTTAAAGTTCCTCATAGAATGATAATTTCAGTAATTAAGTTTCCTTCAAACATTGAATTGCATTCGGTAAGAATATGTACAAGGAAGATTAAACATAACAAAGAGGATTTTAGAGACATAAAACTATCAGATCTAACTGTACTCAGAATGTTCATCTTTATTGTTAAGTATTACACAAATGCCTCAAACTCAGTTTAGCCTAATAAAAAATATTTTATCCTATTAAGAATAAAATTAACTTGGCTCAAATGATAGCAGATTCACTCAAACAAGAATAATTTTTGCTGAAGGGCAAAAAAGAGTTTCAAGTAATGGTAAATATTTGAATCTAGTCTAACATTAAAGCCAATCTAAAAGACTACCCAACAAGACAAATGTGGACACACAATGATAGTTGTAGTATTTTAGTGACAATTTTTTATAAAGTTTAATATTATTTACTTTACATTCCTGTGTTTATGTAATATACTAAATGTATTGATCTTTTTTAAAGATACAAAATCATAAAGGAGATTCCTTATTTCTATCTATTCCTAAAGAGTTGTCATAATCAGACCATGGGAATGAAGTCAGCCACTGTTTTACAGAAGGTCATAGTGGTTTCAGAGTCTTACAGATGACAGTGAATAATTTGTACACAAATGAGTGAATAATCTGTACATAGATAATTGATTAATAATTGATAGATGATAAAGGATAAGTAGCTGCCCATTCAGTTAGGAAGATAGGTAGGTTAGACAGACATGGTTATAACCAAGTCTAAGAGAAGAAGATGCTTAAGCAATGTTCTTTTCAAGAATGTTTTAGAAACAGTATACTCCTAAATATTTATAAATATGTGAAAGGAATGGGCAGAAACATTTGAATGATGGTGACATTCTCCCCCAATATGTGGAAATTAGAAATTTCGTTGAAAACTGAAAGTGTTAGAGTTTATATGGACTAGAATTGATTACAATAGCAATGAAAAGTACATCATTCTGAAGTACTTAGTTCTACTAAGGATATATTTTCTTCAGTAATTATCTTACACTATTTACATATAAATGAACATTTTCTCCTTGACAGGTCATACTTTTTTTTATTACACCCTCAATGGTCATCTCAAATGATACTTTTTTTAAATTAGTGAATATGAAAGATTTGACATTTTCAGTTGGAGTATTTAATATCCACAAATCAGCTGGGAAGTAATGTATACCTTTTCCCTTGGAGCTGTTATGTAGATTATCACTCATAAGCTTCTTGGACTATTTGCTACTAAGGGGTTTTTACTGATGTGGCATTTTCCCCCAAGACAAAATGGAGATCTCAAGAAACCAAACAGACAAGTCCCCACATGAGTGCTCTGGAAGCTATTGATGGGAAGTGTCTTACAAATAGAAAAGCAAACTCAAAAGGGTCTGGAGATTTCCTAATTATTTCATTAAAGCATTGAGTCTGGCAATCAGTTGGTATCACCAGAGCCATTTCCCGGGCTATTTCCTTGTTGTTGCTGCCTATTCTGCTTTCCAGTCAAGTCCAGCAGTTCACACTCCTACTCTTCTCATTCCTCGTCTTGCTGTTACTTTTTATAATTCTACATACCCAGCTTGAGGTCCTGTTTCCTCTCTTCCCCTCCTAAACCTGCTTTGCTTTCTCTCTTAAGCAGGTGATTGGAACATACCATAGTGTGACCAAGACTCAGTGTCTGTCTAACAAGTCTATATCCTTCTCTTGCTAGAGATACTGCAGCCCTACACCAATATTTCCTAAGCTACGAGTCTAAGGACATTCTGGGCACTTGGTCTTCCTATTTTCTATCCTGCAAGGCAGCAGAAAGCACTAAAACAAGTTGTTATCTAGAGATCTTCTTTCTTTGCACCCAATTGTGAAGTGACATATACCCTTTTGTCTGGATTTATTGACTAGCTAGAAACTGAGAGTGTAGATATCTCTTGTTGCCAGAAGCTATCCAGGTTGTTATTCTTGTGTCTATAATCCTAACACTTGATCCCAGGCTCTCGGCTCCTCCTAGCTACCTCTAAAATTTCAGATGAAGTTATTAACATTCTTTTTCATCCCTTCCTTCTTAATCTCTCCTAATAGCCTAGAAATAGACTTGTTAAATATTAAAAGGTTGAACTCATGAACAGGGGCAACAAAAAAGAGAGACAGGAGAAATTTTGAGCATGCATGTGAAGGCAAAGTTAATGATTCTGCAAAGGTTAAAACCTACATTCTCATGTAACAATGCCTCAGAATACTGTCTCCATCCTTGTCAATTCTGGTCCATTGCTCAGTTCCCCCAAATGTAATAAAAACAGTTAGCACCAGGTACTAACTAATGAAGAAGACTTTTGCTTAAAGAATTGAGAAATAATTGAGTCTATGGAATTACAAAAGTGTCATATTGGTGGTGAGTAGGTATAATGTCACTAGACATTATTAGAACACTCATTCATTCCATTTGAATGTGCCACAGAATATATTGCTTGCTTGCATTGTGTGAGTTTAATGTTCAAGGCAATTTTATTTACATATTTTCTCTCTTTCTCTTTCACAACAAATGGCAGTTTCTGTCGTATTGATTTGCTAAAAGGCGTGCCCCCCTCTGCTCTGCACAATCACCAGTGTCCAAAGACCAGTATTTTACTGGACTTTGGGGACCGTTTTATGTGTTTATCATCCTGTGCTGCTGTTTTAAAAAATGCCATGACAACGTTTGTATAGCTCATGGAGACCTAAAGAACTCTATGTGGTGTTTTTCACTCTGACTGACTTGGGGTATATAACAGCTCTCCAATGGATAAAAAGCAAGAGAGTCATTTTGTTTTGCCAAGTGGCTCTCTGTGAATGTGACTATTGTATTTCCTTATAGGAAAAGAAAGGAGGTACAGGGAATTTTTCACTGTTTCTTCACTCAATCCCTTAGGAAGTAAGCTTGAAAAATCAGAGAACTGATTCTGCCCACTCACAGTTTACACATTTTATTCAAAGACACCAGTAAGTAAGCCACTCGACTAAGAAAAACACTATGTGAAATTAAATGCAGAAATATATATATATATACATATATATATATATATATTTTTTTGCTCATATGCATATGATCTTATTTTAGAGAATAGAAACATATTGCATATTCAAGTTTCGGCATTGTAATTTTACTCCAACAAATATGATGAACATTTTAATATTTCTCATTAAAAATCTCTGCCACAATACAGCTTTTACTCTGGAACTTATTAAAATTTATTAAACTGGCTTTCTATTGTTAAACATGTGTGTTCTTTTCAAATTCTCATAATCAAAACAATATCTTAGTGAACATATTTTTATAAAAAAGTATTAGTTATTCCTGATAATGCATGTATGGAAGAGAAATTTCTACATACTAGCCATTTTTTATTTTGGCACAGTCACCAATCCTGGTATTAATATTATGTATAATAATGACCTTTTCAAAGAAGAAATGTGACATTATTGATTTTTTCATTTTAAATTATTTGATTAAGGGTGAAGCCTACTCAGTTTGAATATGGTCTAATGCTATATATCTTTCTGCCTTAGTGCTTTGTGTTGCTATAATACAATACTTTAGGTAATGTATAAAGAAACAGGTTCATTTGGCTCATGATTCTGATGGCTGGGATGTCCAAACAGCAGCATAACATGATATAGATGTAAAAGAGAAAGCTGGCACACGCAAAGAAACTGAGGAGAGGTGCCCGGTTGCGTTATAACCATCCACTCTCATGGTATCCAATCCAATCCCATGAGAGCAAGAATTCACTCCCAGGAAAAAAGAATCCCTTCTAAAGACCCAAACACATCTCAAAAGTAAAACCTCCCCGCTTTCATACTGTGACCAAGCCTCAACATGAGTTTTGATGAATTCAACCATATTCAAATCATAGCAAGCTTTACCTATTTTTTATTTATTTTATTTATTTTTTTGCTACTGGGGATTGAATCCAAGGGTGTTCTACCTCTAAGATACACCTCCAGTCCTTTCTAGTATTTTTTTTTTAAAGCAGAATCTCTCTAAGTTATCACGCTTTGGCCTCGAACCTATGATCCTTCCATCTCAGCCTCCCCATTACTGGGATTACAGGCATGTGCTGTTGCAACCAGTTCTCATTACCTTTTCTAAATTTCAACTGAAACATTCATTGTTTTCAATAAAACTTTAAAGCTTTTTGTATAGCCTGCTAGATATGTGGCAAATACTCTCATGTACTTATTTATTTTTTCTTTTTATATTTATACTAGGTTTTACAACCTGTTGAGGATGCCACATATTGATTTCTATTAACTATTTTCTGATGGTGTTGCTTTATTTACACCCAATTTTGAAAGCTCCCTTCTGCCCATAAACAGGAATATTCTAATTTATATGTTTCATTGTTTTATTTAGCTTCTTTTTCTTTTCTTTTAATTTTTTTTCTTCAATATTTTAAAAATGTATACTGATAGCCGGGCGTGGTGGCGCACGCTTGTAATCCCAGTACTTTGGGAGGCGGAGACCGGAGGATCCGGGTTCCTGGCCAGCCTTAGCTCGCTCTTTCTCTCTCCCTGTCTCTCTTTCTCTCTCTACTTAGTGAGGCCCTCTGCAACTTGGTGAGACCCGGTTTCAAAATAAAGTCTAAAAAATAGGGCCGGAGGTGTAGTGCGGAGGTAGAATGCCCCTGGGTTCAATCCCCGGTACTGCAAAAAAAAAAAAAAGAACTATTCTTCTATATTGATAAAGTATGTTAGGCTATAGGTTTCATATTATGTTATATTTTACAGATTTGATAGCAATTATAAACCAAATGGAGTTTTTTGTCATTTTTTATATTTTCTTATGTAAAAAATTCAAGTGTTTCTTTCATGCCTGAAGTAGTTCCCTTTTAAACTAGCACATACCATTTTTAATTATTATCATTTTCTGAAAAATTGCCCCATTTTTATTCCTTCTAATTATTTATTTTAATTATTTTTTATTTTTCCTTGAAACAATATTGTTGGCTTAAGTTTTACATAAAACAATCTACCCTTTTAGTATTTATTACTATAGAATTACATGTACATCTCTTTATAATTAAAAATATTTGTCAGGTGTGGGAGCGCAGGCTTGTAATCCCCATACTAGGGAGATTGAGACAGGAGGATCACAGGGTTGTGGCCAGCCTCAGCATCTTAGCGAGACCCTGTTTCAAAATAAAAAAATAAAATAAGGCTGGGAGTGTAGCTCAGAGGTGGATTGCCTCTGCATTCAATCCCCAGTACCACAAAACAAGCAAACAAACAAAGTTATGACTGTGCACAGTGTCCTGCAGGCGGGTTCTGAAAACAGCACCTCCCCCTAATGATGCAGCTCCAGTGTAGCAGGTGATGAGGGTGGCAGCTGGCTTTGCGTGGGTCCCTGGGCAGGGAAGGATTCTTTTCTTTCTTATGCTCTGTAGAGATTTGTATTTGTATTTTACTTGTCATTTCACAAACATATCTTGAGTTTTAAAATCAATTCCATAGTTTAGATCTTTTATTCTTATTAATGTTGCTCTCGTTTTTTGAATTGCTTTCCTATGTCCCTCTAATTAGTTTTTTCAACTTATTAAATTTTATAATCAGGTTTTTCCATTTATTTTTATCTAGTAATATAAAATTTGATGTTTGTCATATCCCCATGTATTTGCAAAGTTTGCTTATATGCCATATATTTTGAAACATGGCATCCATATTAATATTTTCAAAATAGTCCGCTACTTCTTTGACCTGATATTTTATTTTATTTTATTTTATTTTATTTTATTTTATTTTATTGTATCTGGAATTGAATCCAAGGGCATTCTACCTCTGAATTACACCCCCAGCTCTATTTTATTCTTTATTTTGAAACAGGGCCTCACTAAGTTGCTGAGGCTGGCTGTGAACCCACGATCCTCCTGCCTCAGCCTCCCAAGTACTGGGATTACAAGCATGAGCCACCATGCCGGGCTTGACCTGATGTTTTTATAAAAAGAGTTTTACTGTGTGGCCAATTTCAATGTCCAAACAAAATTCTCCCTAAATTGATCAATAGCTTTAATGTGATCTCAAATAAAAATAACTGCTTCAATTTCAATAAAAGCATGCTTAGTCTTTCAACATTAAGTTTTTCTAAGATGTTATCTTGGCTCAGATCCTCTGAGAAGAGACATGAACAGTGATTTACTGAGGGACAATGGGTTTACACATTAAAGGGGAACAAGCCAGTGGGGCTGGAGTTAGCATTACTCTGCAGTGCAGTATCAGGGGAGAAGGAACTCTGATATGAACACAGTTCCACAAACATTTTGCCAGAATAAGGAGAAGTCTTCAAGTCAAAGTCAGCCATAGGTAGAATTCCACATTTCATAGGAGAGGGCTGGGATGGTCCCCTTGCCATGCTCAGACAGCGTTTTTGTTGGAAGTAGGCCAGTGGAACTGAGTATATGGTTCATGAGAGAATATGACTGCAACTACCAATAGATGGCTGCTGGGACCTTTCATGGCCACCATGCGTCATGCCTCTGTATATGGATTTATGCAGCAGCTCCATGGCCCCCATGCCACTGTGTCCTCTTCCTAAAGGAACTCAGAAGAGGGAGGTTAGCTGAACAAACCAAACCCCTTCTCACTGAATTTTATCTCTGGGTCACAACTAGCTTTCCTCCTGCATTATCTGTTCAAAAGTCCTCTCATCCTCAGATAACACATTGATCGATCTTGGTGATTTGTCTGGTGGTGTAACCCCAAACATTCACGGTGATTTGTCTGAATTCTTGTCATTCATACCTTTCTCAAGGTTGTTGCACCTGTACATTTATAATGAGTTCACTCAGTACAGGAAGTACTGAAATGGATCACTTGAATTTCATACACATTCCTTTCGTTACTCACGGTATTGAACTGGCCATGATGCTGGTTTCTCGTTCATCATGTCATCTGTGGACACAAAGAGACCACAGAGATCTTTGCCATAATTGTGATGGTTTGGATTTAGAATGTTCCTCTAGTCCTCCTGGAAACAAGTTAGCAGTGCTGGAAGCGGGGCTTAGTTACTAAGGGGGGGTCCCTTGGGGTGTACCCTTGGGGATGATATATCCTTCCTCCTCCCCCTGCTTGCCCTCTCTGCTGCTGGCCTTCACAGTGTGAGAGCAGACCTTTGTCTCTCTCTCCCTCCACTTTCCACTGCCATGCCCTGAGCTTCAGACCCTGGCCTCACGTGAACTGAACCTAGGATCTCCAAAAACCTGTGAACAAATAAATCTTCCTTCCTTTAGTTTGTGTGATCGGTCATTTGGGATTATAGCAGTGAGAATGTTGACCGAGACAATAATCCCTTGCAAAAGTGCATCCTCTTCAGGGACAGTGACCTCCAGTCCTCCCAGGACCACAGTTGAGGGAGCAGGAAGCAAACACTTCTACAGGGTCTTTGGAAATGATAGTAAATAGGGCCGCTTCTGTTTTCAGCTTTTGTTCCTGGACCCATATATCATGATCATGATATAACACTACATATACTTTGGTTTAATGCATATGTTGCATTCTAAAGAATGACATTTATGCTTGAGAATAATGCCTTCAAGGCGAAACTTAAACTGTTGCTTTAGAAGGCTCTTTCTATATTAAATGAGACTCTGTCTTTTTTTTTTTTATGGTACCGGGGATTGAACCCAGGGGCATTCTCCCTCTGAGCTACACCCCCGGCCCTATTTTTTATCTTTTATTTTGAAACCGGGTCTCATTAAATTGCAGAGGGCCTCACTAAGTAGCTGAGTCTGGCCGCGAACCCGGATCCTCCGGTCTCCGCCTCCCACGTACTGGGATTACAAGCGTGCGCCACCACGCCCGGCTCATGAGACTCTTTCTGAATGGTGCCAAATGTGATATGAACAGTTGATACTTAGGACAGGGGTCCACTCCCACACATTCTTTGCAATGAAGTGGATCACTTGCTTAGATTCTATATGATATGGGACTCTATACTTGGACATGAGACATTCCACAAGTTTCTGGGTAATACTCCTGGTTGAGGCACTTGTGTAGAGAAAGGCAAGTGCTTGTCCAGAAGAGAGAGCTATACTTCTGCAGACAAACCAGAGGCCTTTCCCTGATGAAAAGAAGCCAAAGTTATCAACTTGCCTTCAAGTGGCACTGGTATCCTAGTGGTGTAGTTCTATATTAGGACTTTAGTATTAAAATTGAGTGAGTTGTCAAAAATTTAGTGATTTAAGAATGTTAGTATCTAGGCTACATCTTGATAGGTGAGAGTCAATGCTGTGAGTACCATATACTACTCTATCTGTTCTTTTTTTTTTTTTTGCGGTACCAGGGATTGAACCCAGGGGCGTTCTACCTCCGTGCTACACCCCCAGCCCTATTTTTTTATACTTTATTTTGAAACCGGGTCTCACGAAGTTGCAGAGGGCCTCACTAAGTAGAGAGAGAGAGAGAGAGAGAGAGAGAGAGAGAGAGAGACAGGGAGAGAGTGAGAGAGAGAGAGCTGAGGCTGGCCGCGAACCCGGATCCTCCGGTCTCCGCCTCCCAAAGTGCTGGGATTACAAGCGTGCACCACCACGCCCGGCCTACTCTATCTGTTCTTGAGTGCTCAACAACAGAGACTGGCTATTGGCAGCTATCTTCAGTAATGTTGTTGACAACTACTAGCTGTTCGCTGTTCATGGTCTCTTCTTTGGTGTTATCCTCTGGGGAATAGTAAACTATAAATACAAAAAAAAAATCCTCTTTCTTTACACCCACTCTTCTATGTTCATTCACATATTTTTGCCCAGACTTCCATATATATTCTTATCTCAGATTTCTTCTCCCTTCACATAAAGTAGATGAGCAGATCATTGTCTGCAAATCTGAAATTGTGAATATTTTCCCTCTTTACTGTCATGTGAAGCCATGTTGACATGGGGTTGAAGTGCAGCTGCCACCAATTTTCATCGTGTAGGCATAATGAAATGAGTAGCCCATATACCAGATTCAATGCTTTTTTTTTTTTTACTCCTGGCTGGTTGAGTGGGACTTCTTGCTCTCCACTAGAGCCCAATGTACACACTGGGATAAGGCAATGGATGCAACTGTGGTGGGTGACAGGAGGGTCTGGGGATCTGCTCAGATAGCTTAATCATGCCCTCTTGTCCTCCTGAGGTTCAATCTAGGTACACCTTTCCTAGCTAGTAATGGCAAGATGGTGACCTTGATAAAATTTATGATTTTCCAGGTCTTACAGAAATTAACTCATAATGTGAAGTTGTGTATACATTGTCACTTAAAGCACTATGATCAATATTCTCTCTCTGCCAGGGCTGTTTTTTAAAACACGTATGATTTTCTGATGCAGATGATGGCCTTATTCCCATATCCCAAGAGCGTATGTTGTGATGGTCTAGTTGAGATTTTCGATAAGCTCCATATAGATAACTTCACTTAATCTTAGCCAAAAGACTGGGAAGCGATCCTGTTATAGATAACTAACACCAAAGGATCTGCTCAATTGTATGATCTAACGAATAGGGCAACTTGTAATGCAGCCAGGATCTTCCAAAAAGCTCTTCCTTGGCCTGGACTCCACTCAAATTTAGCTGCCTTGCTTATTACTTGTCATATAGACCAGAACAGGATTATCATGGTAAGAAAAGCAAAGCACAACAGTATATCTCTTATCTTAAAGAGCATATCACATGGCATATCTGGCCTACTGGTCTATTAACAAGTGTCAGCTTCCTCAGGAAGGATCACAGGTTCAAGGCTAGCCTTAGCAACAAAATAAAATAAATTGCCAGGCATGGTGGCGTACGTGTGTAATCCCAGTACTCAGGAGGCTGAGACCAGAGGATCCGAGTTTGCAGCCAGCCTCAGCTACTTAGCGAGGCCCTCTGCAACTTAGTGAGACCCTGTTTCAAAATAAAGAATAAAGAAAATAGAGCTGGGGTTGTAGCTTGGAGGTAGAATGCCCCTGGGTTCAGTCCCCAGTACCGCAATAAATAAATAAATTAATTATTTAATAAATAAAATGAAATAAATTAATAAATTAAAAGGGCTGGGAGTGTAGCTGGGAGGTAGAATGCTCCTGGTTCCATCCCCAGTACCAAATCAAACAAACGAGGTGTCAGGTTCCCAAGTCTTCATGAGGTTTATCTCACACTCTCTAGAGCCCATTTGTGCTACCAAGGCCACCTTTTGCTCATGCACAATTATCCTTTTGATTAGCCAGCATAATACATCATCTTAATGTTATGTGGGATGCTCAGGTTGTCCAGATCGCATCTTTGCTATGGCAGAAGGTGTGAAAGTTAGCAGAACTCTGACATAAAATGTAAGCAAATATCACAGCCTGCTCCAAATGAATGTGAACTGTTCCTGATGCTCTTTCTAATTTAAGTAGAAAAGAAATCAGTCCAGATATCTATGTCCAGATACCATGCAGCTGAGGATTTATCAGCGTACTCTAGCAATGATATAATGCCTGGCACGGCATCTGCTATCGGGTTGCTACTTTCTTGTATGTGTATGACAATCATTCTCTACAATCACCCTCCAGGATCTGCCCAGTGACTGCAGAGGCCAAACAGAAAATTAAATAGCATTTGACAGGGATCATCTACCACCCCTGTGGCTTATACTTTAGTGATTCTATGGGCTCAACAGTGTCCCCTAAAAATCATACGTTGAAGCCCTAACCCTCAGTGCCTCAGACTTTGGATAAAAATCATTTAACTTGATGATTAAAATAAAAATCACTGGGTTGGGGTACTTTGATCCAATATGAATACCATCCTTGTAGGAAGAGGATATTAAGACACAGGCCTATGAGTGGACAGAGGGAAGTATGATGAGAGGGAGGCCATCTGCAGGCCAAGCGGAGAGGCCTTAGAGAAATTCAAATCTGCAACACCTTGATCTTGGACCTCCAGGCTCCAGAAATGTGCTAAAATAAATTTCTGCTACTTAAGACGCCCAGTCTGTGGAATTTTGTTATGGCAGCCCTAGCAAACTGACACAGTGGTGACACTAATCTCCGCCATTACACTTGTCCCTAATATGTTACATAAGATTTACTATTTGGACTGGGGGAAGGACACGGTTTCAGAGATCTCCATTTGGTATTCCTCAGAAAGATAACCTTAACCCACAGGTCAATCAACCAATGTGAAATTTAAGTAAATTGTCAAATATATGCATTCCAATTATACATTAAGGGGATGGGGAAATAACCACTGGGTGATCCTTGGACCCACTGGTCCAATGTAAAGCAAGATCATATTTCAAAGATTCCATTTATGACCTTGCTCCCCTATGCTCTGATTCTATCTCAAGGCCAACCAAGTATGATGCGATGCTTTGGGGCTGTAAGTATCAATGTCAAATCAGAATCTACATAACAGTCATCTGAAATACCTAGAGAACATGATTTCTATCATTGAAGTCACCTGAGCAAGTGATCATAGGTCTCTTTGAGGAAAGGAGTTGCTATTACCGTTTTAAGAGTATATTTGAGTATATAAGAGTATATTTTGCCAATATACTCTTGATGTCTTTCACCCAGGGTCTCCTAGACTATGGGTCCTAGATCTGAAAATGGGCTCAAGTCCAAGAATTGAATGAAGGATCATGGCTTTTTATTGGGGTAGCTTCATTTTGTCTCCTGCTTCTCGGTTCTTACCTCTTCCTGGTTGTATAGGTCTAGCAGACTCTCCCCTGCATTTCTATTTAGTTCTTAGAGACCCACTTGTGCTCTGTGAACTATTTTAACACCTCTCAGAAGGTCAAGCTTGTCTGTCTTTGCAGTGATTGTGTCCCCTGGTTTCTGGTGACAAGTTTCCGTTCTCTGGTTTCCATTGCTTTGGTAGCCTCATCATTTCTATGAGTATTAGTAACTCCTGCTCTGTGAATGCCTCTCCTCCTGGTGGCTCTGGTCTTCATGTGAGTGCTCCCATTCAACTTCTTGGTGGTGCTGGTGGCCCTATCACTGGTGTGTTCCTGAAGGCCTTGGGGAATTGTGCATTTGCTGGACACTCCTTTGAAACGTGAATATCCAGTGGTTTATCTATATTTTAATTCCAACCATCCCATTTCTCCTGGCCTCTTTATTCTTTAACTTTGCTCACTTTGGACATATTTTTTCTACATTTCTAAGAGCCACTGTTGTGATGAGTTTCCTCTATGTACTAGGGTACTTATCAGGAGTCCTAATAATCCTAATAATTGTTTCCAAGTCAGTTAATTCCCTCTTAATTCACTCTTCTATTTTGTCCTGTAGATATGGCATTCTCAAAATCCAATATATTCATATTTCATCAGTTCCTATGAGACCATGCTAGTTAATTCTCTTATATCTCTTAGTGAATAATGGCTTTCTCCATTATGATAATACATTCAGTAGTGTCATGTTGGGATATGACCCTAACTATTGGTTTTGCAGTCAGGAGAGGTGGTAGAAAAATTTTCTTTGGTGGCCCCTGTTGATTTAACAAAGAAAGTTCTCTACAGAGTCCACCAACAATGGTATGTTCCAGTTCTTGCTAGGGATGACTATCTCAACTCCCCAAGCTCGTAGGATAAGGCATCCTCAAAATATCCCTGTGGATATCTCCATCTCATGTTTCAGGATCTCAGGAACTGCCAACCAAACCCTGAACTTAACATAACAGATGTGCTTTGTCTGAGCCTTCATATTTCACCTGGTCTTTGGGACTTTGGCTCTAACTACCAGAGCCTATTGATTTGCTATGTCAGATTTTCTATTGGAGACAAGGGATCTCATATTTAGCTTATAACTGTTTGTTTATATCCCACAATAGACATGGATTTGACATAAAAATTATGAATCAACTCCACTGTCCTTATAGTCACAGTCCCCCTCATACCTTTCAAATACTTGAAATATTACCCCTAAGGGGCAGTTCCCTAAGCCAGAATGTTCACTCATGGGCATGTGAATTCTTTAGTAATTTAGGTGCCACCTTTTTCCAGAGACTTTCCATGACCACTTACTATTCAGAGTGGAATCTTCTTGCCTGCCACGGGGAGAGTAAACCAGTCCCAAATTACTACTTCATTGCACATTTTCTCAGATAATTCTCATATCTTCTGAGAAGGAGAAAACAAAAATGGGATTGCATGTATAAGGGCTTTCTGTACATAAATGGCTGTGAAAGATAACTAGCAGGATACCAAAGGATAGATAGGGCTTCCTTCACTGAAGGAGAGATAGAGAAAGGAGGGCTTGGTAGGCAGAGACATGGGCTATAACACAATTTTGAAGCAGGTTCAGCCAGGCTGGAGGGCAGTCCTGAGTCTTAGGCTCTACCTAGAGGAGTGTCATGCCTCACAAAAATAAAAATGCATTAGAATTACCACTGTACCTAGTTATTGGCTAGTAAAAGCTGTTACAAAGTGTTACCATATTGTCAAAGGGGTGAGGGATCCAGAAAGGCAGCAGCCAGGGCCATCAGTCAGGAGATCTGAGAGGCGAATTTGAAAAATATCTATATTCAAATTGAATTACAGGTTTTCTTAAAATTTTTATTTTGCTCTATTTAGTTTTTCATATTCTTCCTTAACTTAATAAAACAAAATGGGAGATGGAATTAGGGAGGTGAAGAAGGAAACAGTTCCAATAATACAATGGCAATATGTGAAGGTTTTCCTACCAATTTCACTAACATGTGCAGGGAGGGAGGAGGGGGATTGGGGTGACATGTGGAGGGAAATGCACCAAGAGCTGTGTGCATGCATGTTTTCATCATGTTGAACCTCACTATGGTGTATAATTGCAATGCACTAATAAAATAATTTAAAAATAAAGATAAAATAGCAAATTACTGAATCATAAAAATAAACAAACAAAAAAGCAAATAAACAAAAACCTGAACATCACTGATACCATATTGGATAAGACAAATGCGGAAAATATCAATGTATAGACCCATATGCAATTAAAAATATAACCCTTGGTCTCATTTAAAAATATTTGCCAATGACTATATGTTAACATGTTTTGAGCTAAATCATAAAAATAAGCAAAAATTCATAAACCAACATTTTTAACCTATTTCTTGTGGCTTCTCTGAGTTTTTCTTTGGAGTGTTTTTAGTGCAGGATGTACAAAGCACTTCTTGAAGCATGAATTAATACTCCAAGAATTTAATTTGATCTCATTAACTTATCTGTCTTCCCCAGATGCTGTCTAATGTTAATAGAAAATTGTTTAAACTGGAGTATCCCCCATTCTCCCAGAGCCTTTAATTCTCTCTTCTTCAATTAAAGACATTTCAGAGAGGATTCTCTCTACATACTTCTTGCTTTCTCTTGAAGGAAAGTTTGTGGTTCCTCTTAATGATGTCCTTTAATCTGGACACAATAGGACAAACTTCCTAGAAGTTTGGTGTAGAAAACATTACCATCTTCTGATTTTCACATTTATTTATTGATTACGGGTTGTTCCTTTCTCCTTTTCTTTTCTCTTGTAATTCTGGTTTTGTAAAGGGAGGTAGAGGACATGCTTGTTGTCATTGTCTTCAGATGTCCCATGGTTCCATGTTGTCTCTACGAGCTTATTCAATCAATGTGTCTAAATGGAGGATGAATAATGTTCTTGCCCAAATCTTTCTAAATTCAAAATAATTAGGTCTCTGAGCTGAGAAGGTGATTTATCTTAGGTAAGGTATCTGCCTGGCAATAAGTAAAAGGGTTGAGTAAATAAATGCAATTGAAATAAACACTGTTTTGCAAAGAGATAACATAGGAGCATGAATTTGACTTAAACCAGCAGAGTTATCTTCCACATTTTTCATAATTAAGTATTGCTGAAAGATTGCCTGCTCTTGTGCCAATTAGTTAATTTTTTGAGGGGTTATCTGGTTGTTTTAGAAAGTAATATGGTCAATTAAATTCTTGGAGTAGTTAATCGACTTTGAAGAAGGTACATTGTAGCTGGGCGCCAACCTATAATCCCAGCTATGGGGGAGGCTGAGGCAGGAGGATTTCAAGTTCAAGGCCAGGCTGGGAAACTTAGGGAGATCCTGTTTCAATATAAAATGAAAAGGACTGGGGATGGAGCTCAATGTTAGAGTACTTGCCTAACATGTACAAGCCCATGGGTTGAAATCCCCAGTAATGTAGGAAAAAAAAAAGTGCATTGCCTATCTTGGCATTGAAAGACTCAAAAGAAGAACAGAAATAAGCTCTATTGGAAGTGAAATAGTGCATAGTGATTGAATTTATTAACTTTTGCATATTTTTGTACTGATATTCAGCATAAAACTTGTTTAACATGTTGTCATGGCAAATATTTTTTTAAATAGGACCAAAAATTTGCTTTGTTATTGAAAATGAATCTACACATTGGTGTTATCCCCATATCTCTATTGGTGATTTTCATGTTTTTTAATTAAGTAGTGTGAGGAATTAAAGAGAAAAGCTAAACAAATAACAAATAGCTTATTATTGCATTTAATTATAGATTTTTTTTTTCTGGGCATGGTGGTCCACTTCTGTACCAATACTTGGGAGGCTGAGACAGAAGGATTGCTGGTTCAAGGCCAGTCTCAGCAACTTAAATACCGATTTTTTGAATTTCATTGTTTCTTCCAATATTTTAGTGTTTTCAACCACAAATAATATATTACCATTTTAAATTTCTTTTTAAAAATCTTTCCAAAGCAATAAACAGAGTTTTCATATAAATTCACACACACACACACACACACACACACACACACACGCACACACACACACACACACACAATTTCTTTGGCACATAGATATCAGCAAGTTATATAATACTTCAATCACCTATTATTTTTCACATTTCTGTCTGGCTTGGTGACTGGAGAAAAATCTCAGGGGGCTCTTCACCCCCTCCTGTTAAGTACCAGGGCCAATATCTCTTCATAAGTAAACTCATATCTATTAGTGTTCAAAGTCATGCTCACTAGTAAATATTTACAGAGGGAATGGAAAAAATAGGTGAAAATCCAGCAAGCTGCTTAATTGGAAGGTACTAAAAGAAGCTTCTAATGGACATGTAATTTCCACATTTTCATTTTTTTTTTATTCTTTGACAACATGACAATATATAACATCAAAATACAACTTAAGGAATAATGAAAGGTAGTGTCCAGAAATATTAAGGAGATAAGCTATTCATATCCATGCATTCATTTTCAAAAGTTTTATTAAAACCTACCAGATACTTTAATTTACAGAATTGTACTTAATGGTTACATAATTCTTAGTGACAGAAGAGAAGAAACAGAGATGAAAGAAGGCAATACTTTTAGAGAGAATATTAGAAATTACTCATATACACTCAGGGATTGATTTAGAAATTTAGAGTGTCTTACAATACTCTACATGGGGAAGAGGGGAGTGGGGAGGGAGCCCGGGGGGAAAGCCCACCAAGTGCTGTGCGCATGTATGTCACTATCACTATGAGCTGCATTATGATGTGAGACTATCATGCATCAATAAAAGTAAAAAATAAGAAGAAGGAGGAGGAGGAGGAGGAGGAGGAGGAGGAGGAGGAGGAAAAGGAGGAGGTAGCTAGGCTAAGCTATGTTACTCAGCAAGTAAGATATATTAAATGCATTCTCAAGACTGGTGATGTTTTCAAGTAATGATGGGTTTATCGAAATGGAACCTCTTCCCACGTTGGGAAGCATGCTCATCCATATTAGCGCAAGCTGAACAGCCTCATAGATAATCAAAGAAAGGAAAATCATTAAAGAATAAGCCACACACAATCCAATGACCAACATGTCTCTCAATGGCATTCTAGAGAACTATTTTCCTTAAAATGCCCCCATTCAAAACACACACACACACACACACACACACACACACACACACACACACACAAACACACAAGCCAGGCAGGGTGGCGTACCCTTGTATTCCCAGTACTTGGGAGGCTGAGACCCAAGGATCCAGGTTCACGGCCAGCCTCAGCTACTTAGTGAGGCCCTCTGCAACTTAGCGAGACCCTGTTTCAAAATAAAGAATAAAATACAGGGCTGGGAGTGTAGCCCGGAGGTAGAATGCCCCTGGGTTCAATCCCCAGTACCACACACACACACACACACACACACGTGCCCTACATAAAAATGTAGTTTGCAGCTCCTTAGAGGAAAAATAGGTTGGGCGTGGTGGCACATGCCTGAAATCCCAGTATTTGGGAGGCTGAGACAGGAGGGTGGCAGGTTGGAGGACAGCCTCAGCAAGTAGTGAGACTCTCATCAACCTAGGGAGACCATGTTTCAAAATAAAAATAAAAAAAATAGGGCTGGGGCTGTAACTCAGAGGTAGAATGCCCCTGGGTTCAACCCTTTGTACCACAAAAAAAGGGAAAAAATAGTTATATATTTAAAGAATACTCATTTGTGGCTTCTTTGTGCCAGGCATAAACTGCAAGAGAGGTATTAGCACCTCTGTTTATAATCTTCTTAAAGTATCTGTAATATGATTTTTAAAAAAGAAATTTAGAGTATTTTAGTAATTGATGAAAATGGTTATTTACCTAGAAAAATAATTAAAAATCAGCATAAAATACTATATGAGTAATTGAATTTTGCATATGTAAGCTTAAAACTGGTTTTGTATTAGTAAACAGAACGTTTGTCACATCTGTTTTCCTATGCTAGGTTTCAGCAACCTCTGTAGTTAAACAAGACCATTGTCAAAGTTCCAGCTGACATTTTTCAATCACAGTGTATTAAAAATTGGAATAACTAGCAAATATAATACCTTACCCAAATGGAAACCTATTTTGGTCTTGTTTTGACTGGGGGAGGGTACTGTGGATTGAAGACTAAGCCAGGGATGTTTTATTACTGAGATATACCCCCTGCCCTTTTTATTTTGAAATAGTATCTTTCTAAGTTGCCACATGCTTGCCTCAAACCTGCCATCCTCCTGCCTCAGCCTCTCAAATACTGGAATTTCAGGTACCACCGTGCCAAACTTCACATATATATTTTGGCCTATATAATCTAATTCTTGATATCAAGATTTTATTACTAGGGTCCCCTATCCCTCATGAAAATAATTTGGATAAATGAAAACTTTGAGTTGTCAAGTATGAAAAAACAAGATTCCAATATACTTCTTATATCCAAAAAATTTTTCATAAGTTCCTGAAAAATTGTTCCATTGACCACTGAACTTTGTTATTAAATTTTTCCAGCTGGGCGTGGTGACACACACTTGTAATTCCAGTATTTGGGAGGCTGAGACAGGAGGATTGCAGGTTCGCGGCCAGTCTCAGCTACTTAGTGAGGGCTCGGCAACTTTGTGAGACTCTGCTTCAAAATAAAGAATAAAAAATAGGGCTGAGGGTGTAGCTCAGAGGTAAGTGGCCCTGGGTTCACTCCCCAGTACTGGAAAAAATAAAAATAAATAAATAAAATTTTCAATATTAATACTTTAGTTTCCACAAGTACTCATTATAATTCTACTTAACACTGCTATGTGAAAACACATACATGTTAATATAATTAACATTATAAGTTCAAAAGACTTTTTATGGATTTAAATATTTATGAGAATGTTTTTCAAAGATGCCAATGCTTCAGTGCTCATAAACAGTGTAATTCTAAAATGAGCAGAATAAATATTGGCAAATAACTTCATTATCCATTTTTATCACAACTTTGTTGCCTTTATGGCTGCTCTTTCTGCCCTAAAATGAGGATGCTCACTGCACTGGGCATGAACAAAACCATTAAAATTATTCTATGTGGTACCAGGATGCCCTTTTCTGGACCTGTGTTACTAACTCCACTTGAAAATTGCCTCAGGAATTTAGAACAGCTGCTTCGGTTTTATTGCTATGCTGTTGAAGGCGCTTGACCTGGGCACCTTGCTTTCCTTTTCCCCCATCTTCCTTGTGGACTAACAAGCCTTTAATGGTGGGGATGGAGAGATGTGTTCATTTTATGAATTATTTCCAAATTAGATTTTCATACAGCCTAAAATGCATCCTTTTTCCTTAAGAAATATTTCCTTCCTTCCTTCCTTCCTTCCTTCCTTCCTTCCTTCCTTCCTTTCTCCCTCCCTCCCTCCCTCCCTCCCTCCCTCTCTCCCTCCCTTCCTTCTCTTTTTTCGTCTCTCATTATCTTTATTTTAGTATCATCTTAGTGCAAACTATTTTTTCTGAAGGGTTCAAAAACCTAACACCAGCCGGGCGTGGTGGCGCACGCTTGTAATCCCAGTACTTTGGGAGGCGGAGACCAGAGGATCCGGGTTCGCGGCCAGCCTCAGCTCTTGCTCTCTCTCTCTCTCTCCCTCCCTCCCTGTCTTTCTCTCTCTCTCTCTCTCCCTGTCTCTCTCTCTCTCTCTCTCTACTTAGTGAGGC